>VZRW01009352.1:0-16563 GCA_013398125.1 Aegotheles bennettii | reverse complement strand
GGCGGGAGGCGGTGGGGCTCGCCGGGTGCTCTTCAGAAGGACTTTTAGCTGCGCGGCCGGGGCTTGGATGTGGGCGCCGAGGGAAGGGTCCGTGCTGCGCAGCGGGCACCGGCTGGGGCGGGGGCACTTCGTCGGCGCTGCGGGTTGCTGCCTGCAGCACCGCGGTGAGTACGGGGCTCCGCGCCGCGCCGGTGACCCCCGGGGACGGGGAAGGTGTGGAGGGTGCCCTGGCGTGCTGGGGGCTCCCTCCTCGGTGGCTCCGCTCCGCGCCTTGCTGGGACTGGAGCGCGAAGGGCATGGTGCCCCCGGGGGCTGTGCCCTGCTTATATGCCCCTCGGTTTTGGCGATGTCCCCGGGCGCTGCGAGCGCGGTTCGGTGTTCCTGGGACCGCGGTGCCACCGTCCGGGCAGAGGGAGCTCCGCCGGGAGCCTCACCTGAGGAGGGGAGCGCCCAGGTGCTGCGCGGGGAGGAGAGCGGAGCCCCGGCCGGTGCCCGGCCCTGCGGCTGGGGGCTGCCCGCTGCTCCCTCCGTGCGCGACAGTGGGCTCCGGTGG
This sequence comes from Aegotheles bennettii, assembly GCA_013398125.1. Taxonomy (NCBI): domain Eukaryota; kingdom Metazoa; phylum Chordata; class Aves; order Caprimulgiformes; family Aegothelidae; genus Aegotheles; species Aegotheles bennettii. The sequence goes on along the minus strand of VZRW01009352.1, from coordinate 16,010 downwards.
CAAAACGCTCGTCCCTTAAGGAAGGCTTAATGTTTGCAAAATGTTTGCTGTCAAATCAGTGCGTGGCTCTGCTTAGCCAGGGTTTGAGCACGGCGAACTCTTCACGCTGGCGTCCTACTCCGGCTGCCAAATGTCGAGGGGACACCGGGCAAGGGGCTCTCTGTTCCCCTAGAGTGCCTGGTGCCATCTCTGGGAAACGTGCATATAACTATTGCTGGAGAATTTTCAGTGGATTTTGCTATTTTTTTTCCTTACTTTTGCAATGCCTACTTTGACAATGGTGTATATCATTTCTCACTGTGTTTTGCATCCTGGGTATGATAACTCTCCCACTGAAGTCAATGGCAAAACTCCCAATTGACTTCAGAGGATGAAGGTTCTGGCCAATACCGAATACTTTAAGAATGAAAGGGACTGGGCAGAAGGCTGAAAGAGGGCAAAGTGAGAGAGATGTATAAAAGAAACTTCATTTGTAAAAGATAGCTTTTTAACCAAAGACCTTTAGCTACACTGTGTCAGAAATGTCTTCTATGTTTTCATCCCCATTTTTTGCAGTGGAGAAAGATCACAATGATTTCTTGACATGTTTGATATATAGATGAACTGAAGCCTGTTGTTTTACTCACAGACATTCTAAAGTATTACCAGATTAGTATTTTATACTTTTCTGGTGCTGCATATCTTTTTTTCTTACTAAAAAGTTGGAAGCAGGGGAAGACCACTGAAACAATTGGATGGGCTCCCATTGACTTCAGTGGCCTGTGGATCAGGCCCGGAAAGGTTCAATAGAGAAGTAACAAGAGAAGGGTAGTACAGTTTGTAAGGAAAGGTGCATAAGCATTTAACTCATGAACAGCCTCCCTCTAGGGAGGAGAAAAGTATGAAAGTACAATAATTTCTTATCCTATTTTTAAGAACTCTTTCACAACACAGATACGAGTAAGAAAGAATGCTGCTGATTAAGAATTAAAATGCCCGTATTCATATGGACTACAAGGAAGATTTTATGCAAAAAAATCCGGTAGCAAACAAGTTCTAATTCACAGAACATCCTCTGTTCAGTGCAGTATTTAGATTGGGAGCAGTCAGATATATAATGAAATATCAAATAAAAATACTGGTATTCAAATGGCAAAAGCGAGTCTTATTCCTGTAACCTGACTAATCACTTTCAATGGATTCCAATGCCTTAAAAAAGAAAATGTGAAGAGAGTCTTTTACATTTTTTTTGAAATCTGAGGAATGAAAGAACCCTGAAAATGCTGCATGTAGTCAACAACTTGTCAAGTATCAGAATTATGCCCATACTCCGTGAATAATGTGACTATTACATTGATAAGAAAAATAGCCTTTCTCAGTTATGGTCCAATACTAATGTTTCCCTTCTAAATACAAGTGTGTGTTAATAGGCAAGTATAAAAAAAGTTCAAGGTAGTACGTCACTTGTTCAGCTTTATTTGTAGGCATCTGGTAGGATTGTCAATGAATTGAACTGAATGTGCCACTGATATTTAAGTGTGAACAGATTAAGATGTTCATGTTATGGAAAAAAACACCTCTAAAATGGACAAATGCTTCACTGGTTATCTATTCTCCCCTTGAAATTACATAGGGAAGACGGAAACTTCCTTTTTAAAATGTTGTATTACAGGTTCATTTCTAATTTCCTGGTGAATTCAATTGTTTCTTTTATCATGTGCCATATAGGGGAGTGAAGGATGTATATTTTATGGAACATTGCATGGAGATAAATTTTCTTTGAGCTGCTTTGTTGCTTCATATATTCTCTATCTGCTGTTTACCAACACATTGTAGTGCTACAATCTATTTTTGTTGATAATACTTCCATTTCAAGTCAAACGGGAAGAAGATGGTGATTATTTCTGTATTAAGAATTTTGGACCGGATTTTTTTGGGGGGTGGATGATTGTGGGGGGTTTTTAGGTCCAAAGCAATGCTTAATCCCCTTTGCTTGCTTAGATGAAGAGAATCAGCAGTTCTAAAAATGAGGGTATGTATTTTCATAAATCTTCAGTTTTGTCCTGAGAGCCATCGGTTTGAAATTTTGTATTCTTCTCATTTTGATGTTCCAATACTTACTCTTCATAGGTACATATAGAAATGTAGGCAGATGTTCTTGTGTTCTTCCAAAATAGAAAGCTGGGTTTCTAAGGCTTACCTGTAAGTGAAAACTATGTAAGATTTGAATACTCAAAATGAGGTTGAAAGAAGCCGGATAATGGAGTACTGGGAGACTCCAGGAAATGGTTCTGGATAACCATTGCTCACTTTTAGCATCTTTATAGACCTTATACTGTTTGGAGGAATAGGTGCTGTCTATTCCTGTATTCAGATACATCTTTTTCTAGACTATTGCAGATTTGCTGTCCCTTGGCCGACTCTGAAACACATTTATGCAATTGTATTACTATGATTGTTAAGTGAATGGTAGCAAGTGTTTACGGGTCTCTCAGTGTCTGAATCTAGGAAGCAGTATTAGTGGGATTGTTGAGAGTCACCTGAATTTTTGATTATTACACCTTTAAAAACTTTTTCAAAATAAATTTGATTAATTGTTAATCCTCGAACACATTCATCAGATTATTTACTTAGGACTATATTCTTCTATCCAGCAATTTAAGAACAAAAGCCTCCACTGTAGATCAAATCAATCAAAATATTGGTTTTAGATTATACATTGTACATATGGAACCTGGCATGTAAAGCAGATGGTATGTAAAATTATGCATAGCATGTCTGGAGAGCCATACAATATCTAAATGCAGTGCAACAGAACAAGGAAAGAGTGTCACGTGCAACTTAAAATGTCAATTATTGGTCTGTGTCTAGTCTCAACTGCACATTGTTTTTTGTGTGTATTCAATTTTCTCTTACTTCAAACAGGATATTACCTTGATAATATGGTCTTCCCTAGAAAAGCATGCAGATTCAAATGATATACTGTTGGCTAAATGAAATAAAGGTGGATATACAAGAAAAACGAGTTTAGTTTGGGTTCAGAATACAAATGCACACAAACTAAAAAAAAATAATGAAGAACAGAACTTTTAATCCTTTAAGGAAAATAGCCAGACACCTTTTGCTACCAAGACTGTGTTTTTCTATATTATTTATGCACTTGCTTTGCCCAACCCAGCAATAGCACTTAATAGTAGTTCTGTCCTGTTGCATGAATACTGTGTTAGCTCCACGCGCTCTCTCTCTAAAGTATTACAAATCTGTAAGCACAAAATTTCTTCCTGAACAAGCAAGCGTTACTGTGCATTAACACAATCAGATGAAATAGTAATTGCAGAAAGATTCACATCAGCAAAACCCTTAAATACATATTAGTCTTGAAGCATGTGCTGACCTCAAAGGGACCTAATCACGTGTTTTGTAGAACAAAGATGCTTTCGTGATCATTTTCGTGATAATTTTCCCAAGTTTATTCAAGTGTCTAAATCTGTGGTTATAAAATATTGTCAGCATCAGACAACTTTAATTTTTAACTTCCAGGGGAAAAGCTTTAAATATTATTATTATTTTTTAACGTTTTATATACTTTAGAAGTACTGCAAGCAATTAACTGTTTTAAAAAGATTTGCAGAGCTGTACTTTTTGATATTTCTAATCAAAATGAACTTTTGTAGATAAGATGTGAAGGATGAAGTTTATAATGAAGGACTACCACAAAGTGAACTCTAGACATAATATCAGGAACTAATACTGCATAAGGTAGACTTTAATAGTCAATTTTGTAACATCTGTCCATTTTTCATGGAGACAAATTGAAGGAATGCTCCCATGTTTCAACTGTTGAATATCTTCAAACATTTTTAAGGTTTTTTAAGGTACCTGAGTTGACATAGTGTTTCACACGGCAAGAAATGGTAATTTCTGTACTTTTTGTGCAGTAGCACCTTTAGTCCTTATGCATCTTACTGTTTGTAGCTGTGTTGCTTGAGGAAATACAGCTCTTTCTCTCTGGGGGTTTAAAGTAACACATTTGTCCTGAGATGTTACACAACAGTGTCTATCAATCCATTTCTCTTTTGGAGATGAAAAAACTTATCCATTCAAATCACCGTAATACAGTCTTATATTACAATGTCTTGAACAGTCTTGATTGCACACAGTTCCTGGAGTCTCCAAAGAACTGTCATAAATACAACTATTAAGATTGTGTTATAGCAGACACATATTCAGAGTCTACCAAAAGATGACAGGATTTTACATTACAGCACAAATTACCAGAAAATGTCTGCAAATACCAAAAATGATTGGTAGAAGGACTTCATGAACCAATTTATAATCTCTCTCTATATATGCTATTTTTCTTTAAATATGTAAAGGAAATATTAATATTAATGGATTCATCCTATGTAGGATTAAGTGGAAAATGAGCTAACAAATAAGGAATATTTCCTGTACAACAGGTACTTAAGCTTGCTCAGCAGCATATAAACTTGCACTGATGGACTTTCAACCTACATCAAAACTTCCTTTTGCAACCTGGCATTGCTACTATAATTACGGTATTAGAAAACTGGCATGATATGGGAGACAAGTCAGTTTACATCAATGGAAACAGATTTACACTGCGTCCTGGATTCTATGCAGACAGGTTTGTTTTTATTTTTTCTTTTACTATTTACTATTTACTAGATACTATTACAGAAGGTATGACTTCTGCCAGATACACAGACACAAATGAGTTTGGCAAGATACTAAATGAACCTAGAAGCAAAGTTGGGAATGGTGGAGACATGGCAAAACGAAGTAAAAATATGTAGCGATGTGCTTTGTTGGGTTTTTTTGAGAGGAAAAAATGTACTCTTATGAAAGATCCTTAAGACAGAAGTAAAATGTAAAAATAAATGCAACTGAGGTTAAAAATAAAATTATCGAAGTTGAGTTACCTTAACATCTTCTGGCCACAGAAGAAGTAACTAAATCTGACATTCTGATAGGATGGGAGCTTCAAAAGAAGACAAAAGCCAGAAAATAACCATTTCCCATGTTGGAAATCCAGATGGCCCTAGCAGATTTTGTGTGTATTTGTATACACATTTATCTGTGTATATGTGCATACATATATCTTTTTTTTTCTTTTAAAATAAAAATCTGTATCATGCCCTACTTTGTTACTGACTGGTTTCCTCACCCCAGCAGAGATTTGCTGGTTTTTCTTCTTTTCTGACCATGAAGATACAGAGGAAGATACGACAGCCAAATAAATAGCTGAGAGTGGTTTAACTATTTCCTGAAGTTAAAACAGCGGATTCCAATGGTTCTCCTGCAGAATGTTTTAAACCTAAGGCTATAAATAATAGCCAATTCTGCCAAAAAAAAAAAAAAAAAAAAAAAAGAAGAAAGTAACTGAATACTGAAAAAAAAGCAGCTTGAGACTTGAAAAAGCAGCTATAGTCTACATTGAAGAACCAGGAAAGATTATCAGTGAATGTAATGTGAAGCTTTAGGAAAACAGAAGATTACAGTAGAACAGAGTAATATTTAACTCAGCACTGTATTTAATACAGTAAATAGATATACCATTTTTTAATACCAAATTTTGATGCTGAAGACAGTTGACTGGATTGAGTGGAGCTAACTGTGGCATGATGTCAGAAGAAAGATTTGGGGAAAATTATTTTAGATAATTTGCTGCTGCATGTCCTCACCTCCGTAACTACTGTATAAGTATAAATAATGTCAGAGGTGGCGGCAAATCTTTCCTATTTATAATTTCACATTCCTGCCTCTCATAAAAGGATTAATCTCCAAAGTAAAGTAAAACAGATTTGCAGTAGGAAAAAAGTCTACCAGTGTAGAGTCTATCAGTATAGTCAAACATGCCTTTATTTGTCTTCTGGTGGAAAATTACACCCCTGAATGGTAATGCACAATCTGTCTAAAATAATTTATTATAATATTTTTGGTAAATAGTTCTGAAAAAGAAAATATAATTGGTTAGCTTTTTACCAAGATTTTCTTCTAAGCTTTTATTTTTTCACTCAGATGTAGAGAAGATTTGAGGAGAATTAGGGAAAATTCATTCTAGGATTAGAGGTTCTCAGTTTGCATATACCAAACAATCACGGTTACAACTGACATTGCTAGTCCCTCTTTCAGTATCCTATATTTCATGTTTTCTGACCTAAGAATGAAAATCACTTTCTTTAGGTATAGACAGATAACTTGCGCTTCAGAAAGCTGAACTGTGCAACTGCAGAAAATGGAAACCCAGACCTTCATTCTCATCTACTTAAAACTGTGTTTCATTTCTGTGGTTGCCTTCCCAGCAGTTCCTTCAGGACCGCTCCCTGGCTGCTAGTGAGGTAGATCTAGATGGACACGAATCAACAGCTCTTTCCTCCCTTATATATCAGACCTACAGTATTATAACTGCCTTTGAATCTCTTCTGGTGGCTATTTATGGTGCAGATGCTTCAGAGGCATTTTTGTATACCTCCACCTTACACAACTTAATAGCAAGACACAACAAAGGATTAATTTCATGGCAGAAGCTTTACTTATCAACATTACCCCGAGCAGAAATTATTTTCTTTAACAAGAATGGATTGAAAAAGATTTATCTGTCATTCAGATTTGCCATCTTTCTTCTTCCATAACAAAGCAAACTAGAAATTTTGGGTTGTTTGTTTTGGAACCAGAAAACTTACAAGTTTCTTAAAGATGTATGTGATTTTTCTTTTATTTTCTGCTTTTCTCTTTGGGGAAATAGGGAATAATTTCATGAGAAAAAGGGGAAAAAAAAAGAAAAGGGATAAAAATATTTTTAAACTTTAAAACAATTTTCTCTTTTACACAAAGTAAATATATCTGATTAATGCCTCTTTATTGTTCATCACCTTGAAAATATTCTGTATTTAGTTTTAAAAATCCATTTTTTTATTGTCACTTCAGAATGGATCAAAACTTTTTATTACAGAAATATTGTGTGAAGATATTTCAGTCAGCTCATGAAAAACTTGAAGCTGCTTGAAATGTCTTTGAAATTTGTTTTTCAGACATGTAAGTTCCTTGAAACCAAAGTTGTCTGTAGAAAAGATATTTTCATACATGTTCTGTGTGCTGTGATCATATAACAATTAAAAGGTATATTTTTATTTTTCTTTATTTATAAAGTGATTTTTTGTAAAAATAAGAAAAGAATAAAAAAAATTAAAAAGTCCCCGAAATACTGATACAAGATTCTTAATTTGTCCCGAATCAAAATGTTTTTCTTTCTAAACTTTAAAGTTTTGCAGCTTCCTTTTGCAGCTTCCAAAAAGCGTTTCAAAAGCTCCAAACATTTTTTCTGAGGGAGAGAATACTTCTTCCCCAGTTCTAGAGCACATGCCATTGGGTAGATCATGCTTTCAGTTTAATGGATAAAGTGGAAGTATTGGAAAGGTAACCAGGTGCTTTTTTGGAAAGGCACTTACTTAGTGGGAGGTTGCTTATTATTTTATACCCAAATACAGCTCATGCATTGAGAAGGGCTTAAAGTGGTAACAGAAAGAGGAAAGAGAGTGTGTCTTTGTCATAACTAAAGAAAATAGTGGCTAGGAAATCAGGTGTGTCTTTTTAACAACTTCAAGAGGAAAATGTCCTCTGACTGAACTGTATTTAGGCTCAGGATGCAAGTTTAAAAGACATTTGGTGGCCAGCTGGAAAGAGATCTAATTTACTTAGTCTACTGTTTCAGGAATTTAAGTTGAATATGTGTTGTTTATGTGACTTGACATGTATCAGTAAGTGGTGCTCATGGACGAGACAGCTTGCCTCTGGACTGGGATGTATACCAGCTTCAGTGCACTGGATCAATATGGGAAGCACAGCATGGAGATATGGTGTAAATCCCCAGCATGGTGGTAGGCAGAAGCTGGCCACTCACTTCTGTTTATCCCCTAGGGACACAAGAGAACAGATTTGTCAGGGTTTGTCTCTTTTACTCCAGTAATGAGAGATTAATTGAGAATGTTTACTGTTGGGAGACTAATTGGGAATGTTTGTTGTTTAGATTAATTTTTTTCCATTACAGCTACATTTCTGCTCCTTGCCTATATTTTTTATCAATAAACTGAAATGATGCAAGGCCTCCCTCTAGCCTGGAGGCCAGATAAACATGGTCACTTCCATATGGTTAAGCTCCCTTAGCCTCCTGAGCACAGGCTGCAGCTAGCCTGCCTCTCGGGAATGATCCCCAGTCTGGGCTCATGCCCTAGCTGTGCCCAGGAAACCCTTGGGAGACAGCTGGTCAAGTAGCCAAGACCAAAAGAGTGTCAGGACTGCCCTTATACTTTAGAAAAAAATGATTCCAGGGCTTCTTAAATCACTTGCTTAGATGTAGTCTTAGTATTATTTAAATCAGTATGACTCCAAATACATACACATTGTTTATTCACTTTTCTCATTACAAATGAACTCCACTGATTTAAATGGTGTTACTACACCACAGCATGATGTTTTGACAAATAGTGCAAAAGGAGCTTAATATTTGTTTGTAACCAGTTATTAACTGTGGTATATGCAATAACGTTCTGAGAATAGTGGAAGATTTAAATGTGGTAAAATGCTTTAGGAAATGGTAGCTACTTTACTTTTCATTATTAATAGTTATGTTGAATGCTAGTATTAGTTTATCCAGTTATAGAAAACCTGGTAACTATTTACAGTACATTTGTTGTCAGAAGTTCATGAAATATTAAAATATCTGGTTTAGAAATGCAAGGGTACAAGCCCTTCTCAAAGATGCATTACTAACTTTTGTCAGAGCATGCAAATGGAGACAAAAGTCCTTGTTTGGTAGAATATTCAGTATTTTGTGTGTCGTAAAAAAATAATGACAAACATTTAAGGTGTGGTCTCAGAAATAAAACTCCTTTAAACTTTTAAATGCAGATATTTTCAGCTAACTGAAAATTATTCTTAAACAGGATAATTGGATAAAATTTTAATAAATAATTTTATGAGAGTGAATTAATTGCATAACAAAAAGTTGTGGAGGAAAAATACATTCATTTGTAACAGTTCTTATCACAAGTTTTTATTTCTTGGTATTTAGCATCACTGTTACATGTTTTGCAGTATGTACAAGTCATCTTCTCTGCTCGTTCTTCATCTTTTGGTGATGAGCTCTGGCAAGGTGTTATGTTTCTTTCACCAATGCAGGGTAGCACAGCCTCAAAAATAGTGAAAATTAATCTGGGTATGAGTAAATAAAAATGTTGCCTAGAAGAGATTCTACTTTGCACTGTAATCCTTCAGTAGCAGTTTTGTGGTTCAGGGGTTGCATACATAAATTACAGTTCTCTTGGGGAAAAGCCACCTAGCAGAGGGATACTACTTTCCTACCAATGGTAAAATAATTGTCTCCAAATGCTGTGACCCCAGGTGTGTGGTAAGACTGACTCTCAGGGCGGAAGGTCGTGAGGTCCCAGTGCCTTCTCTGGACAAGGCTCTCAGCTGGGGGTTCTGGCAGTCTGCATTGATTTAACATCTTTGGTGGTTTTAAATTTGGAAGAAAGGAACAAACCTAAATCTTTTAGCCATTTCTTCCTCTGAGTGACGATTTTGGAATATTACTCAGAGGGGTTTCAAGGAGTCTGATTTAACTATTGCATAAGTACATATGTAACAAACCTAATGGACCCAATCTACAAAAATATTGGATCTGAATCTGATAGACCATAATCCAAAATCAGTTTCATTATTCAGTAAGAGCTATTTGGCTTATCAACAAAGAAATGAAGATTTTTGTAGAAAATTGAAACTTAATGAAGTGCACAAGGATTTTGAGCTTAGCTTTTGTTTGTAAGTTGGGATGATACATTAGTCACTTACTTTGCCTTCCTATTGAAATCACCAAGTTCCCTAAAATTCTTCATGCTTGGAAAACTAGTTACAATATGCAACTCCACAAATATATTTAAAAACAATAGGATAGTAACAGATATTGAAAATTCCCTGGTAAAAATCTGAGGAAGGTTCTGTATGATTACTTATGATATACCTGTAGATACAGATTTTTAATTTATTCTTAAATATATATTGCACACATTCTTACCAAATATAAATGCATTTTATCACTAGGGGTGGGATGTAATGATTAAGGAAAACTGAGTATGTTCTAAAAAGTTTAACTTCTTTATTAGGGATACTTAAAAAGGTATAGTTCAATAAGTAGATATAAAGCTGGCCTAGGGCAGCTCTGGTGTGTGACTGAAGCACATCTACTAACTACTACCATAATTCATTTTCTAAAGAGTATCCTGCTCCTTGCATCCTTCTGTAATGTCTGGGGTGCCTCTGTTTTTATCTCTTGTCTCCTTCCAATTTGGTCTGTAGAGATGGTAGCTCTCAGTTGATGAACAGAAGTAATGCATTTCAGAAGAGGAGGAATTCTTACCAAAGAAGTTGATAAAGGATAGTGAACTAGTAGCTAGTCTCAAGTCTGGGGCAGATACAGAATTCAGCACAAGTTTGAGATTTCTTTAGGTGTCTTTTTTCCCAGGATGAGGTTTTTTCATCTGGTTTATTTCTTGGGAAAAGCCCCCAAATTATGATGTAGCTCTGCAAAATCTCTTTGCAGATTGCCTTGTTATCAAAACATCGTCATTTGTGGCAATAAGTGTCTATTAAATATTTCAGTGCACCTTATAAAGCTACTTTGAACAGATGTTAGGCTGAGACATCCAGGGAGAAAGATCATGACACATTTGGTGCGTGTGGTACTGGTGACAATAGCTTCCTATAAACTGAAAAAGCAGCTGTTACGCTGGCCAAAACTGTACCTTTCTCTTGCCTACTCTCAGCGGGCAGCAGGCCTGACTCTGACCCCCCGAACTAGCCTTGAAGCTGCTGTTACGGTAATGGAGACCTCTCTATTAGCCTGGTTCTGCAACCATTTGGCACACATATAGCAAAACTGTCCTAGTCCGACTGTGTCAGCTGCTGCTTCAAAAGTGATACTGTCTACCTATAACTCAAAGTATAACTCTGTCATACATACACTTAGTGCAGTATGGTTCTTAAAAGGCATTTTAATCTGCTGGCATTTTAGTTCGTAGGCCTCTGGGGTCAGGTTGAAAAATTACACTAATGCTGAACTTACTCTGATATTCTGGGCAGCCTTCTGAATTTTAAATAACTACTCTCAGAAGGCCACGCTTTTCAAAAATTATCTTTAAGACTGCACACAGAATTTTAAGCTCAGTTCAGTTAATAGCACACTGATATGCAGGCTGAAATGTATAAAAATGTATAAAAACATCTGAATTTATAGATACAAGCAGTTATTTTTCATTATCTGAATGTCTGGCCCGTAGATCGCTAACTATATGAGTTCTGTGTTACTGTAATTGTTAATATTTGCATCTGAATTAACTGTTCCTACGTTGTTGGTTTTGTAGTTGACTGCCTACTCAAATATGTGGGATTATTTTGAAACCTATATAGAAAAGCATCCTTTTATAATCTGAAATTAGACAAGGTTAAAGATACAGGTCTATTTTTTTTCCAAACAATGGCATTCCTTAATCCATTCCCTTACATATATATGAAGAAAAAGCATAATTACCACCTCTTTGTCTTGAGAAAGTGGTTTCTGATTTATGTAAGCTTTAATATGTAGCTTATCCAGTATTTGTAGCTTCTCCTGGTGCTCTGCTTGTATTGTTACTGATTCTCATTACACAGTAATTCTCAGGCCCCTCAGCCTGTGTTTTACAGCTTCTTCTTCTGTGGCCTCTTCTATTGCAGAATTTAATCCAATGATCCTTGCTTGTTCAGCCTAGTCCATTGGACTCCTCCTATCGTCCTCTACTACCTCCTCTGGTTTGACCCTGCCTGTGCCCTCAGACTCTTTCCAAACCACAGATTGCAGTGGGCATCCAGCCATGGAATGGGACCAGCTTTTGGGCACAAAATAAACCCCATAGCTTCTAGGCAGGGACTGCAACCCGTTAGCCATCTGTTCTGCTGGATTGTTAGGGATAAAGGCTACCCAGAGGCAGTTTTTAGTAAGACTTTGAGCAAGTGTACCTTTCTGGTTTATCTGAACCCTCCTCCTGCTAATAGCCTCAGAGGCACGCTAGATCTAACCTTCTCTGTATTGAAATCAAATTTTGAAAAGCTGAAAGCAGTTCCCTGTTCACAGCACATCTTACCGAGCTTGGCTGAAGCTGTTCTCCTTTGGGAGGAGGTCTTTTTGAGCCAGAGGGAAGGGAAGGATGAGTTCAATATATTCCGTGTTCTACCAGCTGCCACCAAACTTATTCATCTTCCCTCCAAGGAACCTGTGAGTCCAGATCCATTCACATTGTGCACCCTGATGAGCCAGAGTGACATCTTCCATGATAGGTGATGAAGCTGTGGTTCCAACTTTTTTTTTTGTCACATCTAATGAAGAATGCCAAAACAGATGTGTTTCACTGTTGTGCTTTCAGGAGCAGAATGAAGTAAAAAGCCTGGGATGGTTGCTGCAGTGAAATCTTGCAGCATGCCGTGTACCTGGATTGTGAGAAAAATATATTCTTTGGCTTTCCAGATAAGCCACAGTCTTTTCTGAATGCTCCAGCAAGCTCTAGGAAGAAGGTTCAACAACTGCTCACCTACCCCTGATCTGGAAAAGGCTTATTAACTTCGGCATATGTCCAGCCCTTTGCTAGTTAGCAAAGAGTTTCTAGAATGCTTCTTTGGCTCCTTCTAAGTTCGTGTGTCTTATTTTTAGATTGACAGCAAACTGTGCCTGGCAATGACATCTGCAAGCTATTCTTTCTGGAGCTGAATGGTTGCTTTTGTGCTAGATGTGTGATGCATAATACGCTCTCTGCTCTCTGAATAGAAGGAGGGCAGGGTTTGCTTCAGAGGGTTTATTTTATCCTGGTCCTGGTCTAAAATCACTAGCTTCTTAGGAACTGGGTGACTTTTTTTGGTTGTTAGTTGAGATAGAAAATGGTTCTGATTCTACACAAGAACATTTTGGTACAAACATGCTCCAAATAATGCAAATAAGAAAGTAATGACAATGTATTATATTATTTACAAAACAGAACAGAAGGAAAATGAAGTTTATACTACTTCACAAATAATCCATTACTTCAGTATACAAACTGTTCTGTTGAATTACATAAGCATGCAGATGTATAGACGATGGAAAGGTATATGAAGAAAACCCTATGTCTTTCGATGTTTAAGTTTGGGGTCCTTATGAGGACAGAATCCTCTTATCAAACTATTTTGCTTGATTATTTGTCCATTTTCTTATTCGGGGTTATCTTTGCTGAAAAAAAAAGGGAGGGGGGAGGATCAAAATGGCATTTCATTGCCTTTTTCTTCCTCTTGGGAATTACACATAGAGTTGCCCCTCTTTTGGTGAACTGCAGTTGTGATTGTTATCCAACAGATTCAGGTCTTTAATAATGAAAAACTGCATTACTTGCTTTCATCATGCTAAGTAATCCATCTTAATTCTTCACTTATATGAAGAATGACCTATGCTTTCTTAACCTTTCCTCTCTCCTAGAGTTTGACACAGAATTTCAATGTTGCAGGAAGAAAATAAAATTACATCTATGCAAAAATAATCTACTTTATCATATATCATTCTCAGTGACATCACACTTTCACCTTTTTCAAAATTAGATGACGGATTAATAAATTGGTGTTTGTTCCAATCATAACGGAAAACTGTGGCTACTTAACATGCTCATGCCCTCCCTGCAATTGAAATTTGCAAATATTAATGAGATTATACCACTGTTCTGTCAATAAATGCTATCAACTGAGTTCATTTATGTGGAGGTCTTGGGATTTCTGCAGAATAATTTTGCATTGTCACTCTAAAGATTTCATTATAAATCTAACTGATCCTGACTACGGTTTTTAATTAACTCAAGTCTTCTCAAACTTTATATAACATGTCACTGGGTATAAAGTGTACAGCTCTTGCACATGTAAGCAGACAGGGAGAACACATGATGATGTGACTGTTGCTTATGAAGAATTACAACTATTTGGAGCCTCACAGTTGCAAATAAGCGAATGACAAATAATCTAGAACTATTCCACATGTAACTTGTTCCTGAATGAATATATGTCTCTTCTGGGCAAAAACATCTAGCACTGTCCCTGGGAAACACAGCCGAAAGCTCCTACCTAGTTCTTATGTGGCAGCTTTGCAATCAAAAGTGACCCTGCAGTTAACAAACTCCTTAGTTACTCGTGCAAAGTTGCTGTAAAAAGATCACTCTGTTTACACAGAGCCTGGCATAGCCAAAGCTGAACACTTGTATGCACACAGAGAACAGTAATTCTGTATGTTAATAGCACCACTTGGTGACACCTGCCATACAAATAACATCATTGCGGTGGTTCTAGCTACCTTAGTTATGTTTAATATCTGTAAGGAGTCAATGCTGGATTTTGAAGGGGTTATAAGTTTCTGAAAATGTCCCTGAACTGGAACTTCCAAGATGGGCCTATTGCTGTAGGTACCTGGGAAGTTTGAGGAAAATTGTTTCTCTTTATACCTTTAAGGAAAACTCCACAATCATGTTAATCATTAAAAAGCGAAAGACTTCAATATTTTTAATGCATGTGTGAACTGAAACTTCCAGGGCTGGAAAACTGAAAAAACTAAATCCAAAACCATCACCCAAATAAATATTTCTTAAAAAGTACTTGGTCATTCTGGTGACATATGACTGATCTCAAGCTTTTCAAAAAGTATATAGTGCAAGATTTTTTTCCATACTTATAAATAAATGTAGTTCTATATATATTTTTGTAATTATTTGAAATATGCTGAGCATTCAAAGGAATGAGAGAGATCTCTTGTCCTCTGTATTTGGCATAAAGAGTGTCCTAATGCTCATTTTTAGCTTCTCATTGAAAAAGAATGCTATCCTGTGGATTGCTTACAGAAAATGGGAGAATCTATACATGAGACAGGCAGTCAAATGACATTGTACAATACAGAATCGATGTATTTCAAACTGAGAATTCTTTTTTCTCTTGTTACCTTCCTCTCATGTTTTCCTTTAAAACAACATCACCAGATAACCTTGGAAAACTCCTACTAAAAGTCCATCTAGTGAGAGAAAATGAAAGCTGTCATTGTGCAGAAATATAAACCTAGTAAAAATAACTCGTATTGCAAGTATTACCTCCCAATTTTCTGTGCCCTGTGTTTTGACAAAGGTCAGACTAAATTATCATATTGTTTCCTCCTGACCTTAGAATCTGTGTCAGGACATTTTATTTTTTATTGAAACCTGACACTGTCATTTCTCTGGTGCTTCTCTGAAGGTGTTATCTTTTATTTTTAAATAAAAGCAGAAAATCGGACGGAAAAAAAAGTGTAAGTCTCTAGCTGTGACCATGACAAAGGAAACTTTAAAAAAAAAAGAGTTAAGATTTTGTCTTTTTTGCAGAGAGAGTGATTGGCACTTGGATTTTACTACTTGACATAGTCTAATTTTAGGTGTGAACAGTTATATTATAGAGCTCTTTGTATCTGCACTGGCCCTGGATTCGCCTTTGTGATGTGTAAGAATTCTGGCTCTATTTCTAACTGCCTGAGCCCTGCTACAAAATCTAAGCCATCCCATATTTTTTTCCAGTTAATTGAGAAAGAAATTCTGTGCTATATGAGACTTTCTGAAAAATATGACATAAAGATAATTTAAATGAGGAGAGATTCCAAAAATAATCAGTATCTCATCTTTCAAATAATTTTTCTGCCAATAAAAATTCATAAAATCATGGCATAACTTTCAGTATCATCTCTGAAATGCTTTCATGCTCAGGATATTTCCCTAGTATACTCACTGAATTTTCCAAAACTAGATCTATGACTAAATAGTGTTATGAGCTAAGGAATTATTCCAAACAAATTAATCTTCTTCACTACATTAATTTCAGAGAAATAAGTAGGGAAGCCATTAATAAAATACATTCAAGAAATGGTTGCAGAAACCATTACAGTTGATTTCTTTGCC
>VZRW01009351.1:33603-73371 GCA_013398125.1 Aegotheles bennettii | reverse complement strand
GTAATGTCCCTTCCACGTAATCCGGATGGGCCACTTCACTTCCTGTTGTGTCTTCCGGTGTCCCTTCCAGTGTCCCGACCTGGAAACAATCGATGTTCTTCCTGTTTCTTGCTCCTCAAGATGACCCTTGGTATGTGGCTGTGTGTTTAATCAAAGACTATCAAATGACTGGTTGACTACGTGCCATTGTCCTCTAAATACAACCCAACAGTTGCTGATAGCAGTAAATGAGAAATGGTATTGCACTTCATCCTTAATGTATGAAAGTCACTGCAGGGAAGGATATCATGGCCTGGTAAAGTCTTCAGGCCTCTTTTCCTCAGTGCAGGTTCAATTAACAAAATATATAAACTGAAGCTGTGCAATGACTGTTTTTAAAAGTCTATTTTTTTTTATTTCTTTGATTTAATTAATTTTTATGCAGACTCATATAGTAAAGCTTTGTACAATATATTTAGCTCAGTAATAGCTTGTCATATTGTACTTCATTACATATACTAATATGTGTATTTATGCAAAGTGAACAAGCAAACTTTGTATGACAATCAAATAAGAGTATGTATGAGTAAGGAGTTATTATTACTTTAAGAAAAACAGATAATGGGCTAGTGGTAGGGAAGCTCATAGTGTTTAACCTTTTCATTATAATTTCAATGGTCATCTATTAGACTAATCTGAATGGGTTTCTCATGCTTTTCTGTATTTCCTTCTAATTTCTCTTTCAATAGGAATATGCATGTAACCAGAAATCTCATCTTTTAACTCCAGTATCATCAGGATGACTGACTGAAATTTCAACCATCAATTGTTTAAAAAATATTCAAAAATAGTGAGTAAAAAAAATCTTTTAAGAAAAGCATGCTTTTTTTATATATGGATGTTGTAAAAATTGTGATGTGAACTTGAAGATATCTGTCAGATTTCATATTTCTATCTGTTTTTCATAGTTTATAGTACAGTAACTATATATTTTTCTATTTTTTTCCTTCTTAGAACCAAAACTGATAGGTATATGTGCAGCCCAAGTAACCTGTATCAGAAACATTTATTTAAATACGAGGAAAAAACAGAAATACAGCTAAGCTAAACTAAAATATATATAATATACATAATGTTTTTAAGGGGGTTGAGACAAACCACAGAAGGTAATATTTGCATCCCAGAATTATTCTA
Organism: Aegotheles bennettii; assembly: GCA_013398125.1. NCBI lineage: Eukaryota > Metazoa > Chordata > Aves > Caprimulgiformes > Aegothelidae > Aegotheles > Aegotheles bennettii. Next base: position 72,198 of record VZRW01009351.1, on the reverse strand, counting down.
GTAATCCCAGCAGTCAAACTGCTTACTATCAACTGACATATAGTGACTGACAGATATATAACTAATGCCTTCATGAATTTATACTGTATTATCTATTGAAATAAGTGGAGTATATCACATAGTTATGCTGAAAGGTGTTTGTTAAATTCCTATATAACATTAAGACCCAGGATACACATCATAATTTAATAAGAATGAAATATTCTTTTCAGTTATCCAAAAACATACGTGTAGAATAAAGGAAAAAAACCAAACATATTAAGGCAGTGAATATTATCTTGTTTTATATTTCTTCAGAAAAAAACCTCATCATGTATCATGATGGAATCAGAAAAGCTAAGGCACAGTTGGAGCTGAATTTGGCAGAGGATGAAAAGAGCAAGAAGGACTTTACAGGTACGTTGGACAGAAAAGGAAGACTAAAGAAAATGTACCTGGCCTGACAGGAGAACTGGTGTCAAACAACATGGAGAAGGCTGAGGAGCTCAGCAGTTTTTTTGCCATATTTTTCGATGGTAATCTCTCTTCCCACATCTCTGAAGCCCTTGAACTCCAAGGAAAGAACTGAGGAACAAAGTCTCTCCCATTGCAGAAGAAGGTCAGGATCAAGGCCACTTGAGGAACCTGAACAAACACAAGTCCATGGGACACAGCAAGAACTGGTTGATGTAGTTGTTAAGTTGCCACTCCCTGTCATATTTGAAAAGTCCCCAGCAAATGGAAAAAGGCAAACATCACAGCCATTTTTTAAAACAGTAAAAGTCAGGTTCCTGGGAATTGCTGACCAGTCAGCCCCATCTCTGTTCCTAGTAAGGTCATGGAGCAGATACTCCTGGAAGGTATGTTATGATTATGGAAGACAGGAAAGTGATTATAGACAACTAACATGGCATCACCAAGGGCAAATCATGCCTGACTAACCTAGTGGTCTTCTACAGGAGAGCGACTGCATCAGTGGACAAGAGAAAAGCTACAGATGTTATCTACGTGGGCTTGCATAAAGCGGTTAATACAGTCCCACACAGCATTCTTACCACTAAAAGGGAGAAACACAGAACCATAGAATGGTTTGTGTTGGAAGGGAATCTACTAGTCTAACCCCCCTGCAGTGAGTAGGGACATCTTCAACTAGATCAGATTGCTCAGAGTCCCATCCAATCTGACCTTGAATGTTTCCAGAGATGATGAATAAGAGGTGATGAATGGGAGCTAGAGTTCAAGTCTCAGCAGTAATGTGTTCCTAGTACAAACATAAGAAGTTTCTATTTTGTCACATCACTAGATAATTATTTTTTTTTCTACTTCTAGTTGCAGCTAAATTACATATCTCTGATCTAGTAAAGGAGAAAAAATCACTATTGACTTTTAAAAGAAAACAGAACTACAGAACTGACACCGCAAATTATGATAATTTGAAGATTTGTTGGAAGGTGGGCTCACATATATTTTTACATTTCCTGTGAAGAGTTTTTTTCAACATAAATTTTTTCCAGTAAAGAAGTTGAGACAACAATAATAATATTATTATCTGCAAGGCTAACTAATGAAAGCCTCGTGATCTTCAGGAAAGAATTCCTAACAATCTTATCTCTCTTTCAAGTTCTGCTCATGGGGATTTCTGTCGCTGAAGACCTCATTTTTTCCAGGGAAAAGACTGTTCTTTTGAAGATATGCTTTGCAATAGATAATGTAAGAGTGTGAGTAAATATACTATGCACACTTCTATATTTCAAAGGGCTCTTCTCTTCCTAAAACAGACTACCATAGGTATAGGATCTGCTTTCGTTAATGAATAAGGTTATACTTTGTTTCTAAATTTTGGTTGGCTGGTTGAGTTTTAGTAACAACATACAAGTATCATCTGTTTTCCAGTTATACACACTCAATTTTCTCAAAATAAAATATAAATTGCATCTTGAAAGTAAACTATATACATATATGTTTTTATGTTAGTACTCAGACACAAGAATCCCTGCTGAAGCAGACAGCCAAAATTTAGAAGTCTCTTTTTTTCCGAAATGTGGATTAAACCTCATGACCAACAATCTTCTCATGAAATTAAATATTTGAAATCTGTGTAATTCTTAACATTTCTTAAGTCCTAACATTCTGTTTTTTTAATTCATTTCACTGCTCCAATATCTTTGTTATAATAATACCATTAGTGATACAAACACAATAAAGTCAAAATGAAAAATTCCTGTCTCATATATATTTTTTAAAATTTTATCATGTATTTTGATTCCACCAAATTGACATTTTTAAAGAGGAAATATTTTGCATCAGAAATATGTTGACTAATTTTGCTTACTAACATAACCCTACTAAGATAATTGGAAACTTCCTGAACCCTGTGAAATATAAGTTGTTTTCTCTGGTTTTATTTTGTCTTTATGTCACCTTGCCTTTGGCATGCCCTAACTGAATACAGACTATCTGCTTGAGTTAAGGGCAGCTTTTATTTTATGTGGATGAGCTGATGGCTTTTGGCTACTTTGTGTTGCACAAGAAATATAGTTTATATCCCTGTGTTCTAGATATCACAAGACTTCTTACAAATACAAGCAAGATAAAAAAGACAGAATTGCCCTTTTGTGAGCATAAACTAATATTTGCCCTGAGTCTTACAAGTCCTCTTGTATATTTTCAGTTTATATCTTCAGGGCTTCTGCATAGCTAAGGGAAACCAAGAGTTTGTAAGTGGTTAATACTATTAGCTTAAAAATTAGATGTAAAACACATCTGCGTGTCTCTGACATCATACAAAATTGCATGGAACTATAGTTCACACTAGGCACAAGGAACTATGGTTCAGGTTAGTCATGTAAATGCATTCTTTAAAGACTACTTTGCCTTTTTCAAGATGAGATAACTGAAAATACAGGTTTTAAAATGCACCACAGCTCCCCTAAACTTCTTCAGAATAGTAAAGTAAAGCTAGTTTTAGGAAACTGCTGGAAATTCTCATCATAAAAATAATCTTTTGAGGGCAAGGAAAGAGCAAGCCTGTGATTTCAAAATAGAATAAAAATCAAATTTCCCAGTAATACATATTCATGAACTATCTTTTTGTTTTTCTGTCAGCTGCAGCAGATGCGTAATATACATTGTCTATGTACATATTATTTTGCCAGATCAGTGGGTAAAAAATGGCTTGTATTGTACTAAAATTCTTCACATTTCAAATTTGCATTTGTCTTCCAACTATGAAGAGCCATATTATAAATCCTTTGATCAAATTGTGGCTTCAGCAAGTTTTGTTTCCTACATAGATCCTTTGATTGCAAAAGGTCTTCCTCTGTCAAACTTCTGTTTGCTGAGTCAGAATTTTTTAATGCTTATGCCTCTCAAGCCACAGGCAATTTTGCAATTGGCCATAAGCAATAATCAAAAAGCTTGTATTACTACTAGGGAAATCTTGATCAGCTGTAGTGGATAAAACTCTAGTTTTGCAATACAGGGAGTCATTTACTGAAGTGGAATTGACATGAAATCCTTTCAATTCTTTACAAAAGTTCACACAAAAATGTTTTATATCCTGAGAGTTTGAATTTATTTCATCCTTTTCGTTCCATTTAAGAGGACTTGCCACCTAAGCATTAACTGAGTAACAGACTGATGGTTGCTATAGTATCTTTCTACTTGTTTGAATTGTGGTATTGTTTCAACCACTGAGGTCTTTTTACTTATGATTCAGCTCTCAACAGTCTCCTAACAGCACTCTGACATGAAAATCCTTGCTTTCTTGGTAAGAACATTACCTTTACAAACATGTTACCTTTTCTGAAGTTAAAGCTTGAAAAAAGCCAGCATAAAGTCTGATAGATTCCTGTAAAATATACTTGATAATCACGTACACTGAAAGCCAGCTGCTTTCTCCCACTATCACAGAGCAAATACTTTGTAGTTCCTGAGATACGTAAAATGTGTTCCATATGACAGTGTTCAAGTTGAAACTACCTCTTGAGTACTAACAGAAATTCTCTACTGAAGAAAGACAGAGAAAGAAGACAGTTTAGAAGACCATGGAGAAAAATTCTAGATATTATATTGAATGTCCTAATGTGAACTATTTTAATAGAAACAGTTGTTTACAGCAACTTTTTCAAAAGATAAGCCGTGCAGAAATGTTTGATACTACACAGAAATAGAGGTAGATAAAATGTATTGTCTAAACATGTTCTTGCTTTTCCTTGTAAATATTTTACTCACTAAATTATGATAATGTTTGAAATGCTACTACAACTTCCAGAAATGCTACAATCGACTAGTAGCCCAAAAAAAATCTTAAAACTGGGTGTTGAGTAACAAAGGCAGTGTTGTTACACATTGTTTTAATGAATTTTAATGTAGGGGCAGAAAAAAAGAATATGAAAGGATATTAACCAAAATTGCATTTCTAACCTGTGGATTTTCTGCTCTGGCAATAAAGAAGATAACAAATAAGAACAGAAGTTTTATAAAACATAAGGTCAATAGCTTTACAGTGAATATATTGGAATATATACATAGATTCTTAGAATTGTTCAAAAATAATTTAATGACCTTGAAGACATCATTGAAGTTTGGAATAACCAGTGCATATAATATTACTTCATAGAAGAAACTGTTAGGCTCTCTTGGCAAGGTTCATGCAAGCTTTAAGTCAGTGTGAAACCTGCCAATACTGGCACAACATTGCACAAATAAATATCATGGGAAAATGGTATAAATCAAACAGTTGGCACAGAGCTTACTTTTCTTTCTGCAAGGAAGCGGGGCATCTTTTCCCTCTGCTGCTGCTGCAAAACAGAATGCTCTGCTATATTTTATAGTAACTGATACTTGAAGTTGAATAGGTGTGCAACTTATTATTGCGATTACAATGCTCCTCAATATAAACTGCTACATGCTGGTTTTATACTAGCTTTGTGTTGAGTCTTTGTGTGTGGTTTTTGGTAGTGAGAGAGAGGCCACAGGGGTGGCTTCTGTGAAAAGGGTCTGGAAATCCCTCTAGAGCCAAAGCTGGACCCACTTCTTGCCAAGTCTGAGCCCATCAGTGACAGTGATAATGCCTCTACAATTAATTTATTTAAGAAGGGGAAAAGGAAACTGCTAAAAGACCTGCAGGGGGTAGATGATAGGGTGAGGTGAGAGCAGTACCTGAGCAGAGATACTAAGGTCAGTGTAGAAGCAGGGAGAGGAAGCACCAGAGCAGAGATTTCCCTGTAGCCTGTGGTGAGGTGGCAGCTGTCCCCTTGCAGCTTGTGGAGGAACATGGTGAAACAGCTCATGAAGAACCACAGTGGAGCAGATATGGACCTGCAGCTTCTGGAGGACCCCACACCAGAGGAGGTGGCTGTGCCTGGAGAATGCTTTCACTTTGTGGGAAGCCCACCGTGGAGCATTCTGTTCCTCAAGGACTGTGCCTTGTGGGAGGGACTCATGTCTGAGGGGTTTGTGGAGGACTCTCTCCCGTGGGAGGGACCCCACACTGGAGCAGGGTAAGGGTGTGAGGAGTCCTCCCCCTGAGGAGGAAGGAGTGGCAGAAAACAACATGTGACAAACTGACTGCAAACCCCCATTCCCCCCCCCCCTCTGTGCTACTGAGGGGAGAGGAAGTAGGGAGATTGGGAGCAAATTAATTTGGGCCGAAGAAGAAGGGAGGGATGGGAGAAGGTGTTTATAAGATCTGGTTTTATTTCTCTTTATCCTGCTCTGATTTGATTGGTGACAGGTTAAACAGACTTTTTCCCCAAGCCAAGTCTGTTTTGCCTGTGACCATAATTGGTGAATGAACCCTCCCTGTCCTTGACTTAACCCACCAGCTTTTCCTTGTGTTTTCTCCTTCCCATCCCACTATGTGGGAAGGAGTGAGCAAGTGGTGTATGGTTCTTTGTTGCTAGCTGGGCCCAAACCATACAGGCTTCTGACTTGCCTAAACTTTAACCATCTGGATTTAATTTTTCTGTCAGATGTTTTAGTAAAAAGACTACTATTGTTATCTAATGTTTATTTTCAACAAGTCAGTCTCCAACCCTCCACCCCCAAATCTTTGAATAATTTGGAACAACCTTGTATCCTTGTAATTAGAAATATAGCCTTAACATTTTTATTTCAAATAACTTGCAGATGCTCAGTACCAATTGTTTAGAGATTTGTTACAAGTGAGATGTTGATGTAAACATTAATAAATCTTCCTTTTATTTGACTACAGCTCTTAGTGGAATCTTGAGGAAACTAGACTATCTTAAGATAGACATTAACTTATAGTCATTCAGAACAAGAGAATTTTTCTTTCTGAGCTTTCAGTAGCTGATCAGACTTTTAAAGAATGTGCTGTTTAAAACTGCTTTTTCATCAGAATATTAGATTGATCTTAAAGGTCTTTTCTAACCAAAATGATTCTATGATTCTTCAAAGATTTACTTTGCATTGGCTATACTCTAAGAACATTTTCCTTGCAATTACTGATTATTATTTTGTTGTTGTTGAAGCAGTGTTAGCTTGAGGTCCAGAGCTGGCCAGTAGAAGAAAGGTCTGTGTGAGATGTCTGCTCTGTGTTCCCTGTTCTCTTTTTCCCACATTTCCGACTGAATGAAGAATCACAAGATAGAATAAAAGTTTTGTCCTGAGTAACAGTTTTGTCCATCAAGATATGGATGACATAATGGGGCATTAAATGGAGATATTTGGGTCTGAGTGCAGGAAAACAGGTAAGAATGGGGAACTGGAACATGGGCTTACAGTGGCTTTGAAGGCTGAGGTTGGCTGAGAAAATAAATTAGTTTGACCAAAGGAGACTTTGACTGAGCTGGCGAGGCAAAAGAACTAAGAATATGTGGTGAGGTGTGGATGGCATGCTTACAGCATCATATGGTGTTGCCAGTAAAATAATCTCAAGTGGGGTAATTTTATTTGACTTAATTCCTGGCCAGTGGACAGAAACTTCTGACCCCTGATTCAGACAGCGAGAAAAACTATAACAAACAATTAAAGAAATACTTATATAGCATCTATCTTCCTCTCTCCATAGCCTCTATTTTCTGTATGTTCAGTGTGGGTTACACTGTGAGTGTTTTGCATGAGATGGTGTTTGGCCACTCTGGGTGTAATTTTTCCTTTCTGCCAGCCTAGACTTAATGGTTTCCTACCAACTGGTTCCTTTGTGTCTCTGCTCTGGTCTAGATTGCCCACAGGCTGTGGTGCATTAGGTCTGTTTCCTCCCTGGTACGAGTTGCCCATAGGCTGCAGCTCTTCAGGGGTGTCCCGGCTTGGACATGGTTCACCCACAGGTCATGGTACCTCATGAGTGTCTCTGTTCTGGTGTGGGTCATGCATGAACTGAAGTACTTCACTGTTGTCCCAGCTTCAGCATAGGTGACCCACAGCCACAGTCCCTTGGGGGTGTCCCTGCTTTAGCATGTCACAAGTACATGGCAGTTCCTGGCCTTCTCCCATACAAGGTACCACTGTAACTCCCTCCTACTTACAACTTGTAACTTCTGGCTATTATAAACAGGTACTTCAAATAAGAAGACTGTCAGAGTGACTTGGCATTGACTGGCCACCACATTGAAACCAGAGAAATTAACATTGAGACAGGATTAGGATTAGGAAGTTAAGACTGAAGGCTGGGAGAATGCCAGTCAGAATGCCAGAATAAGAGGAGCAGGGCATCAGAAAAATTTCAGTATGACACCAGTGAGGACAACTGCAAGTGGATGGGTAAAAAATCTGCTATAGACAAGATGAAGGAGTCTGAGACTCTGCTGGAGAGTCCAAAGGTGTTAAATTACAAACTGCCGGGAAAGCAAGCACTATAATTTCAATAACACACAACATGTGATCCAGCAAAACTATTCAGTCATTCAAAATTCTGTGTATGCTCTGCTCCTCTTTTGCCAGCCTCAGGAGATCTCTGTTTCACTCATATTTTCCTTGCACATGGTATAAAGAACATCTGTTTGTTACCAGCCTGGCACACAAGTGAATGATCCACACTATCCCTGGAATATCCCTAAAGCAAACAGGAGGGACTTTCATAGTGTAATTGCCTGTTGTGATCCAGACACAGAGAACAATGTCTACTCAGGCTGCTGAGAGAAATTCAGGTGCCATGAGGATATTTCAGGCTGGATATTTCTTACTCTGTTGGGTTTCTACTTCCTTTCATCACTTCTTAGCAGCAGCAACAATAGGAATAAGAAGAAAAACAAGGAAAAGAAAAAAGGCAACTGTCTGGAGATATTTGTCCATATGTGGTACTCTTCTTTGTGTTCGCTTTAGTATATTCCACATTGTCTTGACATGATTGTTGCTTGTTTCTGACAAGTAACATCCACTTCTCATGCAAAACTTGCCTTGAACTTCTTGCTTCAAGGAAAATCTTACTTTTCTAATACCGTATTGTAATTCTATTTGTCATATTGCTTAAATGTCACTCTAGAGAAAATAATGTAGTAATTAACAGTGATTTGTTCCGAATCTTTGCTCTGAGTCTATTCTTTTAGAGCAGCAGTCCTAACTTTTTCATTGGGAGATTACATTTCTTGCTTCCTGTAATAGTCTATGCTCTCTCTTTTTTGCCTCTTCACCACAGAGATAGGTAAATGCATATTTGTCTGTGTTCACATATCTCCAGACACACATATATGCATGCACAATTGCTTTTCTGGTTTGCTGTAAGCTCTCACATGCCCATTTCCAATACCTCATTGAGAGTAACAAAATGCCACCTTTTCAGCCACCTCCATAATTTTCATGTAAGTCATAATGATTGCACATATGTGCACAGATAAGTTAATATGTATGCTCTTAGGGCAATGCTGATGTAAATTCATGGAGCTCCACTGACAAATATGTACTCATTGCAACACTAGTATATACTGTGATGAACATGCATTCTCTAGTTCTCTCCATATATGCAAATGTACTTAAATATGATTCTCTATTATAAGTTCACAAGATGAGTACATTTGTAATTGATAAAATGCTGAATGGACATTTTTCTCTCTTTCCTCCTCCTCTTCATGCTATATAAAAGATAGAAGTGGAAACACAGAATTTCTGTTTGCTATCAGGGTGCAGTTACTTAGATTCCAGCAGGGAAGAAGCAGCATGTTGTGGTACCTTCTGGCTCCTGGGATTAGCTCAGATTGATTTTGGAAAACCATTTCTTTTGGATGACGTTACAGTGCTCAGTGTTCACTATGACAATACTTTGTATTAATCAATAGAGCTAAATACCACTTTATCCAGACACAGTGTTTGCTCCCTCCATTGAATAATCAGGATGTTTATATTATAACATAATATATAATAAAGCACAATTTTCTTTAACTGAGGGACAGAGAAGATGAAGAAGTAATATTAATTTTCTCAGAGTTATGCATAGTCAAAAGGAGATGACATTTTGACCTGTTGAAATTTCATAGGTTTTAAGTATGCATACATGTATTTTCAAAGTTTAGCTGTTCTAAAATGGGTTTTTATTCCTTGTTTTCTAAAATTGTTTAGACAGGCAAAAAGTGGTATCTCATGATCGTACAAGGTCATCAGAAATATTTAAGAATTGAGAAAAAGAATTGTAGATTTGTTCTGTATGGAAGAATTTTCTGGACAAAAAAGGCAAACAGAAAATCAAAAAGTAAGGATGAAGAACTCCTTGGACCTCACTAAGAGTTTATGCTAACATGACTGAAATAACTTCATTGAATTCAACCATACAAGACAGCATAAAATTAATGGAATATATTATTAGGAGCCAAATATTTTTATTTTATTTGTTTATTTTTTTTTTTAACCTTTTCCTTAAACTCTGTAAGTCAAAATATATATTTTGATAGGGTTACATCAGACTGGTATCTAGTCACGAGTGGGGTTCCCAGAGTCAGTCAGTGAAGCCTGTTAGAGTTCAAGGAGTGGCTGGATGATGATCTTAGTCATATGGTTTAGTTTTAGATAGTCCTGTGGGGAGCAAGGAGTTGGACTCGAGGGTCCTTAAAAGTCCCTTCCAACTTGATATATTCTATGGTTAAAAATAGGATAGATAGTACCTGAATTCACCTACATTTCTGAGGAATTTGATCTGTAGATGCATTTGAAATGTAGGCCAAACTCCTTTACTTAAAGAATTATCTCACAAAACGCTCGTCTCCTACAACAAGGGAAAGATTCAAACTGAATAATTGGTGGGCAAAATTTAGATGAGGTATGGGCAAAAGGTTACTATTCAGATACTTATCATCAAACAGTAAAAAAATTCAACAGCTGCACACTTCAGTTAAGTATGCCAAATTTTCATTTGTTTGCTTTAAACAGAGCAAGGTCATATTTTCTAGATAATCAATTATAGAAAATAATTGCACTGGCAATTTCTATAGTAGAAGTTCTTGTGCTAGAGCAATCAAATATTAATTGCTTATAGAAAAATGTCAATAATACTGTATTATCTTCCAAATATATTTAATTAATTAATTGAGTTATATATTGGATATGTCACAGAGTGGAAATAAAAAGGAAAGTAAGGTGCAGGTATTTCATTCCTTTTTCAGCCATCACTATTAATTGTAAGCTCATTTCTCTTGGCTCAATTTAATACATTTAAATTAATCTGAGCAAAATTATTATTTAATTTCACAATTTTGACTTCCCTTCCATTTTCTGTGAAAGTATTGATTTAAGATGTAGATATTCTCCCTTTTTATATTTTAATTAGCAAAGGTATTTCTGCTTCTAGTTAAGATTTCTAGCCATTTTCTCCAGATTAACAACATTTTATGAGTTGTTGGTATAATGTAATTGTTGTGTAAAATTTCCAAGTTAAAACTGGCTCATTTTTTAAAATTTGATTTTATTTGCTTTAATTAAGGTTAATGATTATTTTGCTGTTTATGAGAAATAGCCTGGGCTGAACATTTAGACCAATAGTCTCATTATGTAACAATCACAAACTGCCTGTTTTATACCTACAATTGAATATGATGGAGGATGAAAGAGGTGAAGCTTTGCCTCAAGCGAAGGAGTTGTGTTTGTTTCAAACTTTTAAAGTATCCTTATTTTTGTATGTTTTCAAAGACTCTTGCTGTTTAACAGGTCAACTTCTGTCTGCGTCACATTTGTTCCACCCTGTCAGAATCACTCCATATCATGAAGGTGGGGATGCTTGTGTATCATCCTCAAAGCTCTAACACTTTCCAGCAACTGAAGAAATTACACCTTCTCGCTGCCACCAATGAAGCAGGAGTAGGACCGAAGTCCTGCCATCCATGTTTTCCATACTTTACATGGACAGTCATAGTTTTGTCACACTGTCTTTTAACTAGCATTTCCTTGTGTGTTTCTCAAGTTTCTTCTGTACAAAGCACTTCTAAATAAAATTGTAATCTTACTCCTTTTATTTAGGATGTTGGAGGTATTCTGGTTAAATTTAGCTAATGAAAAAACCCACTAAACTCTACATCATAGAATCATAAAATGGTTTGGGTTGGAAGGGACTCTTAAAGGTCATCTAGTCCAACACCCCTCTGCAATAAGCAAGGACATCTTCAACTAAATCAGGTTGAATGTTTCCAAGGATGAGACATCTACCACCTCTCTGGGCAACCTGTTCCAGTGTTTCACCACCCTCAGTGTGAAAAAAAGTCTTTCTTATATCTAGTCTAAATTGATCCTCTTTTAGCTTAAAACCTTTACCCCTTGTCCTGTCACTACAGGGCCTGCTAAAAAGTTTGTCCCATCTTTCTTACAAGCCCCCTTTAAGTACAGAAAGGCTGCAATGAAGTCTCCCTGGAGCCTTCTCTTCTTCAGGCTGAACAACCCTAATTTTCTCAGCTTTTCATCATAGGACAGGTGGTCCATCCCTCTGATCACTTTTGTGGCCCTCCTCTGGACCCACTCCAACAAGTCCATGTCTTTCCTGTGCTGAGGACTCCAGAGCTCAACACATAGGACAGATCTAGCTAATTGATATGAAGTTTTGTTCTGTTCTTTGTAAAGGTAAAAATGTGATAAAGTGACAAGACAGAAGAATTTGCAATGTTTGTGTCCCTTTGCTCATGTGTACAGAAGAGATCTGGTATAAAAGCCTAATAATACACTTGTAGTTTCAGTACTAAATTAATTCTTATTGTAAATTAATACTCTCCTGTAGTGTTTGCGTATACACACAACATTCATGCATATATATAGCAATCCTGTCTGAGTTTGTTTAACATTCTAGTCCACCAATTAATAAGTTATTGAAATTGAATTATTCTTCATAAGGATAATCTTTGCAGAAAAAAATAAAATCCCCTGAACTAATTTAACTTCATTCTGCCTTTGGGGAAGGAACAGTAGATGATGTCAACACCTATACATCAATGCACAGATGCATGAAGGTTGTTTAAAGGTTGAATTCTGGTTTTCAGGAAAAGGTATATTGTTCCAACTGCATTAAGCTGATTATGGAATTAAGGAATATCCTGAGTATAAACTGCTGTCCCAGTAAATGAAGTTTTTAATGGGGCAGTTGCTTTCCTAGATCTTATGTGATCACATAGATTAAATCACAAGTAAACCCTGAAGATACTGAAGAAGCTCACAGAATCTGTCATCAGCTTTTCATCTCTTATCTCCTAATTCATCTTACGTATTGACATGAATAAGTATGAGTTTTGTTTCACAGTTAAAACAAATGACTGGACTCTTCACCTATTGCATAATCTTGTTGCAATCACTTAGAGACAAATGTCCACTCACCTGTGTTTTTCCTATCTTCAGTACAAAAAATTTTTTTCAGTTTGAATGATTAAGTCTCTCATTCTCTAGAATGATAAAGATATACTCTTGAATCTTCTTCTCAGCCAGAGACTGAATTGTTGTACTCGAAGTAATTGATCAAACCTCTACCCCTAAACACCTCCACTGATCATATCAGAGTTTTAAGTTTTCAAATTTCTTAGCTTTGTAAAGCATTTCTGTCTTCAGTGTCCTTAAATTGCTAAGAGGTCTGATGTGAGAGGGGAAAATTCTATCTATCCTTTATATTGAGTAACAACTTTAAATCATTTGAATTTGTTTCCTCAGTAAGTGTTTGTTCCTTTTAAAAATTAGGCATTTTGGCAATGTAATTAAGATAATATTTTCTTCCATTCAGTACAAAGTACTACTATAAGAGAGAAAAATCAGTTTTCAAGCAATGCAGCAGTCTGGAATCTGCATCTTAATTGAACACAAGCTTTTCTATTGTTTTTGCTTAGTCAGTTTTACAACTCTAGATTTAATGTGCATCTTTCACAATAAGACTAAAGGAACAATGAAAAAGAAACGCTGCATATGGTAGAATACAGTGGAACCTAAAAAAAAAAAAAAGAGCTATAATAATGGTTACTTGGGAAGACTAACACCATCACTGTAATGTCCCCCACTTATTTCTTCTTATCCCAGCTTTGTATGTTAAGCATGATGTCATCTGGTATGGAATATCCCTTTGGTCAGTTGTGGTCAGCTGTCCCAGCTGTCTCCCTTCCCAGATTTTTGTGCACGCCCTGCCCACATGCTTGTGGGGTGGTGTGAGAAACAGAAAAGGCCTTGACTCTATGTAAGCACTGCACAGCAATGGCAAATATATCCCTATGCTATCAACACTGTTTCCAACACAAATCCAAAACATGAAAAAACATGAAAAAACATGAAAAAAACATGAAAAAACAAATATGAAAAACAAACATGAAAAAAATGAAAAAACATGAAAAAAAAGAAAAAAAAAAAAGAAAAAAATTACTATGAAAAAAATTAACTCCATTCCAGCCAAAACCAGCACAGACTCACAAATCCCAGGACCCTTTGCTGCTTCTCACCAAACTCTTTTGCCTCCTGAAGGCTACATTGTCTGCTCATGACCTGGCATCAAGTTATATCTCTCAGGCTCAGAGCAAGAAATGCCATGTTCCAACACCAAACTGATATTAGTTTGGCAATATTTCTCTGGCTACATATAAATAATTTCAAAGTTGTCTAGTCGCAGGAAAAATGTTTCCTTCGATGCTTCCTTGTTTCTTTAAATCTCATATATGTACCTTCTCTCCAAAACATGGTTTGTGATATCATATGTTCTTGCTTATTCTCAATGGAAATCTGATTGGACCCTGTATATTGATAGAATACTAAGTTAACTGCTAAATTAAGACACAAAGGAAAAAAAATAATTCAAAATTTGGCCAGGAATTGACTTCTGGGATGCTTTTATAATGCATTTCCAATGACTGGCTAACTTTATGTTCATTCTTGGGATGGTTTATTTTCATAAAAATAATACAAATATTCAAAGAGAATATCTGTGTAAAATCTTGACCTTCTATTTCCAGAACTTACTTTGCTGTTTTCTCCAGTATCAATGAATTGTTTTACCCCAAGCTTTGACTTTACAAATTTTTGCCCAGAAGGTTTGAATTAGAATTTGCTAAATTCCAACCAACATTCTAGCTACGTGTTTATTACTCCAAGCCAGTCTCTGTTCAAGCAGTGATAAACCACCTTTGGGAATATATCAGGCAAACATGAATCCCAGCCAGCTGTAACTACAGCAGGCAAATTGTTGGTTCATTGGAATAGTCTACCTTTATTTATTATCTCTAATTATAATACAAGGATTTTAGAAAATGAAATTATAGCTGTTATCTGCAAGACCAACCCCTCCCAGCAGAGTATGTTCAAATTGTACAGAAAAAGTTTATATAAAATAATACAGTATCTCTCAAAATTAACCTTCCTCGGTATAGGTTGGCAATACAATGTTACTCAGAATTGTAATCAAGAAGTATAAAAGGGCAAAAAAATCCCTGGAGAAGGAAATGTTCAGACTTCTGCCTTTACAACAAATGATCCAGACAGGAGATAGACTTTTGAATGCGAGCTTAATGTACATTATATTAAATGAATTCTTGCCATATACAATCTCATGAATGAAAAGTTTATTGAAATAGTTTTATTCAATTTTAACTAGGCCATTGTAACTCTTTAACATTGTAAAAATGGGCTTTTACAATGTTTAATGCATGTAAAATGAGTTGGCTCTTCAACATCTGTTCTGAAATATTTACACAATTCCCCTATTAAACTTTAACATTGTGCTCTGAAGTATTCTACGCAGTGTAATCAGAAATCCTGATATATTTTGTTTCATTGCAATCTTGGATCTCTGTAGAGGGCTTTCAGCTGAAAACATTTATAGGTCTTTCTGTTGAAGAGAGACTATATTGTATTAAGTTTTATATAAAACAAATTGTACTGCAAATGTCTAGTTGCATATAAATAAGTCTACTTCATCTGCTGTGACAGATATTTAAGTTATAGGAAGAATATAAATGAAAAAATATAAAAGAACTGCTAATAACTTATAGAACAACTTGAAAATTTTATAAATCAAAATTTTCTACCAAATATTTCTTTCCCAATACACATACATGTTTTGTTCTTGGATATTTTTGGGTTTTGGGTGTTTTTTTAATAAAAAGGCTTAACTGGAAGGAGTTCAATCCTGCAATCAGAACAACATATTTTTCTTGTGGTTATTGTGTATGACTGCATAATAAATTATACACTTAGTTCTGTCATGTTTTATTATGATTTTAAGTCAGAACCACTAATCAGCTACCACTTTACTTTTTCAATCTCTGAAACTGGTATGATGATGAGATTGAGATCCAATTTTTTCTGTCTCCTTGTTTAATAAAATAATTTTCCACTGGAAAAGTGAAATAACTGAAACTGCAGTATCTCATGACATTACAGTTTAGGCAAGAAAAACTTCTTGATTTGAAGGAAAAAAAGTACTGTCACAGCCCAAGAATGAACTCAACAACAGAAGAGTTAACAAGTTGATGTGTAGAGCCCTATTTGAGGTCTTAGAAGCTTGAGTTGCCTAAAGTTGAGTAGTTAACACAGGTTGTCCCTTGTATACACATCTAGCTACTGAAAGAAATTGAGAAAAAAGAAAAATTTACAGACAGTCTAAGGGTTAGAGAAGAAGACCTGAATTCCTTGTACAGGCCTTTATGTTACTTCTGGAATTAAAAAATAGGTTTGAATAGCAGAATTCTAGGATTTTTCTTAATTGTTACTGGTTTTCCTATGTGTTCTACAGGATCCTTTCTAGTCACTACCAAAAATAACATTTTATTAAGCAAGGTTTATTTAGCTGATATGGTTTTACCTCTACTTCAGTACAAATTAAACCACGACCATGAACTACTTACTGGATTTCTTTTTTTTTTTCTTGGGTTTTATTTTAATTTACAACACTGTTGTTAGGCAAAAATTGCAAAAGGAGGAATAAATTATTACTCTAAGACAGTGAAGCACATTGAATTCTTAAATTATTGTGTCTATATGTTCTGTAAATCTGTAGCAGTTCCACTGTCATGAAGATTGGTTTAATATCCAAATAGTTCTTACCAGTGCTAATGACTAGATGTAAAGAAACTACATTTCTGAACTGTTGTGATGTTTACAGACTGTTCTTTAAAAATGAACAAACAAACCAAAGAAATTTTAATCGCCACTGATCAGAAGCTGTTATTTAACTATCTTTTTTTAAACAGTAAGCCTTCTGACGTAGTCAGTGATTCGTTTCATTGCTTTGATTAGCTGTTTCTGCAATAAATTAATTTTGTTCACTGATGACAAAGATAAAACAGCATAGTCATGTGAAATGAACAAAATTTCTGATGCAAATTCAATTTAACTTCTTTTTCAGCTTAGAGATGATATTGCTTCAAATTGTTCATTTGTTCCCTTGGGCATTACATCAACACATATGCAGTTTTCTGTAAATAGAAATGAAAAATATAAAAGATGAAGTTATTCACAGAAATTGTCTTTCTCTAGAGGCTGTAGACAGTTTTTCAGAACAAGAAATATTAAATTTATTCATTGAAGAATATATAAACTGAACTGTAAAAAAAAAAAGACTTTTCATAAATGATACAAAAGGAATGCTAGAAGTAATATGTTAGTAGGCATGGTCAATAATGACTGTGTGTGTTTTGGTAATGGATTAAAAATATTCCAGAATTTACCACAGAGAAATAACTGTTCTGGGACAGTAGATATCTTAAAAATTATTAGTCCTTATAGTAATTTAGTGTTGAAAATCTTTGCTTCATTCTTCCTGGTATAAAATAAGTAATAAAGAAATATTATACTTTGTGCATTTTGTTCAAGAAACCCCTGATCTACTGAATATTGGGAGGGTAGTCAAAATGTATGAAAACACTTTTCCTCTTCCTGACCAGAAATCTCTGATTTGCTTATTATCTCTTGATTGGAATTTGCAGTTTTATTTCCTGGATATAGTATAACTGAGAAGGTTTGGGCAAGGGCAAGATGGATAAACAAGCATGGAATATGTGCTTTACAATGAGTAAGTAAGAGAGGAGTTATCAGTCCAGGAAAAAAATCAGGGTGGGGGTATGGGATAGAGGGATATTTATGAAGTCTATAATTTCATGTCATTCTTACAGCAGATAAATTGGAATGCATTTCTTAGTGCGTGTGACTTACGTTAATGTTTTTGATTGAAATAGGAGGGTGCTTGTTTGAAGTTAAGATTGTGTTCCCTTAAATCTTGGTTTACACTCACAGCACATGCAAACTGCATTGCTGCCAGGTGAAAGTAAACTGAAAGATGTGCTTCAGGAGCCCACCTATGTGTTCCAGTTACTAATGAACATTAACTCTGTGGACCCAGACTAGAGATGGCCTGAAGCAAAACCTTAGGATACATATGTAATTTCAATGTTGTGCTCTGCACCCATTATCTTGATCCAGAGTCCCAGTACTTGCTAATGAGAAAGAGTCATTGATCCTTCCTATGGAGTATGACTTAAAGCAGTCGTTTTAATCTGTAATAAGTATTTTTCCTTGACAAATGTTAACTTAAAAAGATAAATAAATAAGTAGTACTGACAGTTGGAGGCGTGCTGTCAGAACCCTGAGTGCAGCAGCAGATTTTAATGACTCTGGCCAGCCTCATCAGGGACGTCGACCCACACCCTCTGATCATGGCCCAGGGATCCCATCTCTGCTCTGAGCTGTGTTATAGGTAGCCTGTGTTCAGCATTACTCCTTGCTTATCCTGTCCTCTTTGCTGGCTTTTCTGGATTGTTCTTGTTCCTGATGTGAGGTCTTGTGTTTGGCAGATGGTCAACAGACAGTTGACAGAGCCTATTGCTGTTATGGGACCTGTTCTGCCTAAATTGCTCAGGTGCTGTGTGACAGTGCCTAGGTCAGGGGGCACTGTCCTGTCTGTGATAGGGTTGTCCTGAGCTCCCAGGTTGTCTTCACTCATGGAACAGTCTTGTTGTTGCTGCTCCCTGGGACGCATACCCCTTCTAGCTTTGATTTGCACTCACTAGTTTTAGAAACCTTCTTCTCCCTGCTTTCTTCCCTCTTATTCAAAGTATGTGAGGGTTTTGTTTTCTCTTATTTTTAAGAACTTTATCTAAGATGATCTTCTTCACAGAAAGGGAAGCACTGGAAATAAGTACAACCCTTATGATTTTTCAGGTACAACCAGCAAGAGATGAAAATTGAAAAAAGTAATTTCTTTTATTTCTGTTCCTTGTTCTCTTACTACTTTCCAAATTAAACATTGTTTTTCTGGGAAGACTACCTTTGTAGTGAACAGCTTGTAGGTGGCAACCAGAATGAAATGGGATTTCTTTTGCTTTTTGATGCTGATGCTGAAGAGAATGTAAGATGTAAAACCTAAATAATCTGTTGTGTACGCTACAGAGGGTATGGACTGTTCCTACTCTGGGAAGCTATGATAGATATTATGTGAAAAAAAACATGAGTTCATTTTAAGTTCTGCTCCAAGAAAAAAAAAAAAAGGATGTGAGCAATGGAGCACAGCCCCATTGGATTTAGGCCTGTATGGAGCAAAGAGTTTGTTTACAAAGACCTGTGGAAATTAATAGTCTATGCATTGTTGTTACTGACAGCAAGGGTCCAGTTGGGGATTATTTGCAGAACCTAATGATATAAGGTAGTCTCAACTCAAGTGAAGTATTGAGTCCTAATTTAAGATGACATTGTAGATATTTTCCCAGGAGAGGGTAAATGTGTAAGAGGAGCCTAGTAATTGTGATACTAGAGCAGAAGCATCAACAAGTGCAGAGAAAAATGACAAATATTATCAGCTCCTGATTGTTCTCTTTGTAGATATATACTAATTCAGCAGACATCCCAGTACAGTCTTTCCAATTATTTCAGTCCTAATCATTCTGCCTGTCATATAGAATAACAGCTGAACTTTGCAAAAAGATATTGAGGAACACAGTAAAATATTCAATGACCTGTGAAGAGATAACTGTCTTCTAGCACTGACAGAACTAGCTCTGCCTTAAAAATATCAAACTGGAAATGAACAAACCTCAGTTATTATAAGCAAATTTTGGCATGTCCTTTTGTGTTCAAGGAGCTCTACAGAATACCATATCTAAAATTAAGATAAAATCTGTCTTAACACTTGCACTGATGGCTGAATTATAATCATAACCACAAGTGAAAGTTACAGAGGTGTTACAGCAGTTACAGTTACAGCAGTGCGCACTTTTGGCCATGAAGGCCATGGAATCCTGGGGTGTATTAGGAAGAGCATTGCCAGCAGATCGAGGGAGGTGATCCTGCCCCTCTACTCAGCCCTGATTAGGCCACATTTGGAGTCCTGTGTGCAGTTCTGGACTCCACAGTACAAGAGAGACACGGAGATGTTGGAGCAGGTTCAATGGAGAGCCACTAAGCTGGTCAAGGGTCTGGAGAATCTCTCCTATGGAGAAAAGCTGAAGGAACTGAGCCTGTTCAGCCTCAGGAAAAGGCGACTGAGAGGGGACCTTATTAATGTGTATAAATACCTAAAGGGTGGGTGTCAAGAGCATGGACCCAGGCTATTTTCAGTGGTGCCAACCAATAGAACAAGAGACAATGGGCAGAAACTGATGCACAGGAAGTTCTACCTGAACACGAGGGAGAACTTCTTTACTGTGCGAGTTCTGGCACACTGGAGCAGGTTTCCCAGAGAGGTTGTGGAGTCTCCCTCACTGCAGATATTCAAGAACCATTTCTATGCAGTCCTGTGCCATGTGGTCTAAGATGACCCTGCTTGGGCAGGGAGGTTGGACCAGATGACCCACTGTGGTCCCTTCCAACCTTACCAATTCTGTGATTAATAGTTCTGCAGATAAATTATAGGAATTCTATTCTTGTTATATTAAAAAAAATCTATTGTGTTTATTTTTGGACATTTGATAGCTTGGATTTGACTGAAGTTTGACTAGTTTTGTATATGTATTCTTTTTTTTATTATTACTTATGTTTATTTTACAGCTGAGAGTTCTGTGTTTGGTTCTACTGGGAACTAACTACTTAATTATGATTTTTAAGTACCTCATTTAGAAACATCTACTGTACTCTTCTGAATGCTTTGAAAATGTGCTGTAGCTTTTTAATGGATTATTCTTTTATATGAATTTAATTCACTTTGTTGCTTCTAAGTCTCTGTCAAAGGGTGTTTCATTTCTACCCTCCTGTTGACACTGACATTGTGTGATCTGCTGTTCTTTTTTTTTCAATATGTTATAATTGAAAATGTGCTGAATAATGGGTGCATAATTCTCCATGGGAGCTCTTACATAAAGTAGGAATCTGAAGAACATCTAAAGAGAGGAAAAGTTAATTTGAAAATTTTCAAGAACATGTATCCAGTTACTAATGCTATTGTTTTTTTGTTTTATGTTGTATTTGTGCATATTTTAATCATAGCTGTCTCAGATTTTGCTTCTTCAATAATTTAGGTCCTCTTATGGTAACTGGAAAAAAAGACATAGAATTTAACATTTTATAATTACAAGAAGTAACCCAAAATCAATTTTTCAGGAGCTAATTGTATAAAACTTTGAAACCAGAACAAACTTCTGTCACTTTCAGCACATTTTTAACTAAATACACAATAGCCACATCAAGTAATATATGTCTTTGTGTCTGCAAATTTTAAATTCACTGTGATTATAGAATTTGTGTTGAGGATCATTTCTCTGTGGGAAAATTCTTTTGCACCAATTCATTTCAATATGTGCTATAAAAAAAGAATGTTTACTGATATGTTTGGCATTTATATGACCAATAAATGTACTGAGAGTTGTCATGGTAAAATTTGACTGATAGAAACCTACAGATGCACACTGTAGAAGTGATTCTGCTTATATACATTTGCCTTTACTCGTACAACATGCCCAACCATTTTAAGGTATCTTTATGAGGTAACAGTTGAGTTCACAGCCTGCATATCAACACAACCTGTAACAAAACTCTTATTCTAAATGATTCCTGGTGTTCTGGTTGTTCATTTACATATTCAAGACTTCTTCCGATCTAATCTCTTTGACCTGAAAATATGTTTTCCAATTTTATTATTTTATTGAGAGCAATTGTTTCATTTTTCCTTGTACATTAAACAGTATATTATTCTCTTGTTTCTTTTCTTTCATATTCATAATTAGTTTTTCTTACCATTTTCTGAAAATCATCATAAATTTATATTGAACTGATTTTTCCTTGAGCAGTTTGTAATTTTTTTCCCTAAACTTCACTTCAAACTAGACTGTTTCATATCAACTTTCTTTCACAGACCTGTTCTTTCAGTTGTTCTTTTTAGAAGATAAAGATTTCAGTCTTAAATCTAATTCCATCCACATAGTGGACTATCCTACAGGTTTTTTTGTTATATATAACTACAAGTGCTTGTATATTAAATAATTTTAATTATTTTTAATTATTATTTATTTTTTATTATTTTTTCAGAAATAATTGTATTGGACATGTTTCAAACATTATAGATTAGATGGAAAGTAAACAGAAGAATTAATAATGTTTAATCAATATATTATGTATTATTCAATATATTCAATCAATAAATTAATAAAGTTTAATAAATTCAATTAAGAATCACACTATTATATTATGAAAGGTCCTTGCTAATACATTATGGATACACAAAAAAATCCTAACCAAAACATGGAACAAAACCCGATTATGTGTACTTTCTAATCAATCTCGGGCTATGATGGCACAAGAATTTTACCACTCCATTCCTTCCTGAAAACAACTACAGAAACATTTACCCTATTTGAGTAGAGGAGAAGGGTGTTTGTTTCCTTCTACACAGAGCTCATGAAGCGTTAAATGTTGACATGTACCCAGAAATCTATTTTTTCTATACCTACACGCAATATGAAATGAGCCTTGGGCATACTCTCTTGTCTAAACATACAAAAATAAAGAGTTGGGTGACAGAGAGAACTCAAACCCCTTATTCCATTGTTTAAATGAGGTATTAAAAAAGGTAATGTTTAATGAGTGGTAAGCATTTACTTTATTCAGCAAATGTTTCCTGCTTAACATAATCTTGTTTCTTTAAGAAGTTTGCAGCTATAGAATTTTATCACACTTTTCCATACTGCAGTACATTGTCTTACAGAATGTGAATATAGCTTAGAGTCATTCAAATACTATGTTATGGCAAAGGGTCAATAAAAAGACAAAGAAAACCTTTACTTAATTTCTTTGTGTCTGTACATATACAGGAGTACATATGTGCAATTAGGATATATTTTTATTATTATTACTTTTTAGCTGGAATTACTTCATGCAGCATTCAATTAAATTGGATTTTGACATCTATAGTTTGAGGCTTTAATTTCATATCAATAGTTTCCAGTGTTTCCTTAGTATTGCTAACTACTTCCATAATGGCACTGTACTTGTAGTCAGGTTTGCTGGTGTGGTATAAGTCATAACTGCACAGATTCATAAACCCATCTTGCTCTTATGTGTGATGAGTACTGAGAACATAACGAAAAAGGCTCCAGTTAGATTAGATATACTCAACAAAAGACCTAAAAGTTGAATGATACCCTCTAGGACAATGCTCCCAGCCTGATAACCTCTTGTAACTTTCTTCATTTTCCAGGGCCTTTGAGGAGTAAATGGCAGGTCAGATAAATTTTTCTGACATTTACAGTATTCCCACATCCACTTCCTTCCTTCCAGGCCTGGTAACCCTTCCTGGTCACCTCATGTTAATATCCTTTGTAACATCCCTGAACATCCCATATGCTATAACACTTCTTCCTTCAGGTGTCTGAGATAATACTCATAGTTAATATACTTGACATTTTCATGCATGCAAAGTAAATATAGTGCTTCAAGAATGTGGGAAAACATACTTGAACATAGGACATGAGATTCAGGACCTAAATTATTTTTGTCATTGATAGAAACTTGAAAAACTGGATTAGCTTATGAATAAAAGTATCTTTCAAATAAGTTGGTGTAACCTACCCTCCTCTTCATCAGAAGTCATATTTCAAAATGTTTACTATTCCTTTAGTTTACAGAACAATATGCAATACTTGTTATTGATACTATTTAAAAAGGTGTAATATTTAATACATTTAAACTTAGCTAGCACCATTAAATTTGCTATTAGAAAAGCAGTATGCTACTATATGATAATACCCATTGTTCTATAATGCTTTTAATATGTACTCAATGGAAAAATTCTCTGGAACCAAAGTTAATATTTACCCAGTAAAATCTGGAGAAAAAAAATAATATAAAGCACCTGGGTATCTAAATCCCATAGGTCTTTATGAAACCGCAGCTACTTTATCCTCATGAACATTTTTCTGACTCTAGGGAGGTACCTCTACTTTTTCAGATGTATAAAATCTTATCTTAAATTTTCAGTAATTGACTTTGAGCATGTTTAACACTGTCTTAATACCTGAGAAAAATATATGAAATGGAAAATTTAGTGTATTGAGACATTTGCAAAAAAAACCAGCAAATACTAGAAGACTGTAAAACCACTGTTTGAAATACAGAAGACATAACATACCTTTCACTAAAATCAGTTACAGATACAAAAACATTCCTACAAATAAAGTATGATTTCTTATAAATGCATCATTAAAATGTTTCATGTTGCTTCCAGGTAAGTGTTCTGGAAGAAAAAACATACATACATATATTATTAAATGAAAGACTGATCTTTCATGTGAGGCAATTATCGAAGCTCTAGCTTCCCATTGAAGCAGTGAGACATGGAAAAAATATCCTGAGAGAACTTCTGTTGGAACTATTGTGCTACTAAAAGTTCCCTGAAAATCATCAGTAGGAAAAATTAAGTGTTTCAAGTGTGACTGAATTGAAATGATTACAGTATGTATTCTGTTCAGAAAATCATAATATGAAGAAATAGTTTGTTTTCAAAAGAAAGATCAGTTATTAAGAAAGCTAATATACTTTCCAGAAAACTTCTCTACTTTAGTGTAAGATATGTTTTACATATAAACTTGAAAAACCTGTTGTAGTAAATAAAATATTGCAAAAAGCTTATAATGAGAGAAAATATTATGTGGTTTGGGGTTTGTTTTTCTTAAAAAACAAAACCAACAAATGGAGAGGATGAAAGAATGCCGTTTTTAACAGGTACTGTTACAGTAGCATTTTCTGCAGTATCAGAAGCTGCCTTTAATCATTTGATATCTTAGAGGCCATGTTTTTTTCTTAGTTAACTTTTTAAAAATTATTATAATTCAGATTTGTATAGCTTTTTTCATATAAAAATATACAATTATATTGTTACTTTCCATGAAACTAACAAGCAGTTTCAGTCTTCTGTCTACATATTTACTGCTAATACTTTACTCTGATTCTTTTGCATTTTGGTAGCCCTCGTAGCTGCTGTGTAAGTGAACTTGAGAATATGCAGCTGACTGAAAATATCTTCGCTTGCCTCAAATTTCATCCCTATAATGATCAAACCAACATTACTTTCACATGATTATTTTGGGCCAAAATATGAACAGGACTTCCCTGCTAGGTTCTGGTTTCCTGAGGTTTAAAATAATCCACTGAAGGCTTCTCTTGCACAGTCTTTTGACTTTGTATCATTCTCAACAAAGACATGGTACTGTGACAATAGGTTGGATTTGTTCCATACTTCCATATTTCCATGAGAAAGCAGTGAAAAGTGTACCGCCACAATGCCTGTTTATCCATTTTTTTCCTCCCTGTGAAAAATACATAGTAGGAGTATATATGCAAAGGAAAGTCTTTGTGACTCTTCCAAAGACCTCTGAAACAAATGAGAAGGCGGAGTTCTGTATACTGGCTTTATATCATCTGCTAGTGGTGCTACAGGTATGAAGTTTTTGAGTGTAGAGAATCGCATCCATATCCTGTATAAGTAATTCTCTAGTGATGCATGTCTGAATTTTATTGATTTGTTGTTGTTATTATTAAGGTAAATTTAATATGGTTACCAGACAAACTGTATAAACATTTTGTTTCATTTTAACTTTTATAATTTTAATGAAAATTGCATTTTTTATGCCTTTTTTTTAAGATGAGCACTGAGAATAACTGAAATCTGCAAACTTTTTTTCCCTGACAGCTGTCAGAATACTATTCCAGCCTTTTTTCAAGTTGTACAGAAGTCTTGATGTACATCTTCTTCACCCTCAAATGTTAAGTATTGAATATTGTATTTAAATGCACAAAATACATTAAGAATATTTGCTTTAAATCTAAGGTAACCTCAGGGAACTGTGAAGATGCATCACTCAGTTGTGTTAAGTGATAGGCTATATAGCATATTTTAGAATATTCACTGTTTCACTTTGGCTGCAATCTTTATGTAAAAATATTCATAACAATAGAATGATACTTACATTTACTGGGTTTGATGTGGGATAGTTAAAGAGAAGCCTCTTTAAAGGGTCCAGTCTACTTGGGTATGTCTGCATTCTTGGATATTACACAAATATTTCAAAATGTTCTAATACAGCTGTCTCAGAAAAGCTGCAAGAGCCTTGGACTGCCAAATTAATTTGTTGTCTTCAGCCTATCAAAATTATATAGATAACATCTATTCCTTTAATGAACAGCTGCATGCTTCTTTGTAAAGAAGTACATTATATCATATAACTTTTTATAGAATCACAACATCATAGAATGGTTTGGGTTGAAAGGGATCTTAAAGATCATCTAGTTCAAACACCCCTGCCATAGACAGGGACACCTTACCCTAGTGGAAAATCAAGCCTTTGGAAGGGAAAAGGCCACAAAAGTTCCTGTGACTTGGTGTCTGTTTTGACCAGTGCTGTAAAAAAGGTGGAACTGTCATGGGTCCTTGTCAAGGACTTGTCAAAATACATCTTTGAGGGATTTGACTCAAAACAACACACGCAAAACCCAGATCTTGTTCAACTGGGGAAAAGGCAGAGTGGGCTCTGTGGAGGTGGGGAAGTGATCTGTTTTTTGTTAATGTTCTCTCAGTCTGAACAGTGCAGATGCAGGCACAGCAGACTCAGCTCAAACCTTCCAGCAAGATGGGCTGCAGTCTGCCTAGCAGCAGCAGACCCAGAAAGCTCATGCCTCAAACATCGTAGCGAGATGGGTTGTGGCCTGCCCACCAGCAGCTGAGGAGAGGGATTGGCTGGTGCAGGGAATCGGGGTACCCCTGGCAACCATCCCCCTTGTGCTGGCACATGTGCAGAAGGACAAGACTCTTCTGGAACCATGTAAGACAGTTGAGAGTCCTTGAGAGGCATGACTGGGAGCGGAGACTGGGTTATAAAAGAACCTGTAGCTTACAAGAGGGCCGTCGACCCAACACTCTTGGAACTAACCTGGAGCCCTGAAACACCCTAACAGTGATGGATCCAGGAGTAGTGAAGCTCTTTCTCTCTTTCTCTCTCTCTTTCTCCCTCTCTTTTTCTTTCCTTTTTCTCTTTTTTCTCCTTTCCTTTTCCTTGTTCTTGCAGGTAACATCACATCACTTGCCACAAGCTATAGTACTATAGTCTGCCATGGTCAGTTGTGTCCATGGCACTTGCCACGAGTTTTGGTGCTATAGTCTGCTATCGTTAGTCGTTAATGCAAGTAACATTGTATTGTTTGCCATAAGTTGTTGTGCCATAGTTTGCCATGGTTGGTTGTATCTGTGTCGCATGACATAAGCTGTTGCACTATTGTCTGCTGTATTTGGCTATATCCATATCGTCTGCCATAGGTTGTTATACCTTAGACAATTATTATGAATTCTGTTGTTTCTCTGCATTCTTTTTTCCGTGACAAGTTATTGCTGGTTTGGTAAATAGTTCATAACATTTTATAGCTATTCAATAAACCGTTTTTAATTGTTTCTCTGAACTTTGGTCATGAGTCCATGGTTTTTCACAACTCTGACAAGCAGGCACTTTCCTTCTCTGGGGATCAAAAAGATTCACCTCCCTCACAGTCCACTGAGTGGGGCTAGACAGTCCTATCACATCTGACGGCGCCTGAAAAACAGCACTTGCTGCAACTCAGCTGCCAAGCTCATCAGTCATTTCATGAATCAAGTAACATTTTATGAAACAAGTAAATGTTGCCTACTCTATTGGATAGATATGACTTAGAGGATGATCAGGCTGTAATCAATTTATAGGAAATTGCAGAGTTGAATACAGAGAGGCAAAACTGTTTAGGTGAGTCAGGGTAATGGAGAACAAGTTTTGCAGGTGTTTGCCACTTTAACATTTCATTAATTCATACAAATTATTTTTATACAAGTATAAATGTACACATATTCAATTGTCTAATTCCTAATTAACGATTGAATTGCTCACTCTATTCTTTTTCCTGATTATGCGCCAATTACCCATGAAACTAATATATATCACAGTCTACCCTTGATAAAATAATTTTGAGGTGGTAATTTTATTTTTTTTTTCCTGATGATTATTAAGAAACTGAAGTGTTTTTTAAATCAGCAGGAGTCCCTGAGACATACTTACAGCACCCTCACACAAATGAAGCTACCGAGTTAGAAAACTACAAGTGATCTTGAAAATCAAAGATAATGGTATATCTGACTTACACTGGTCTGGATATTTCTTCACTCATTTTTATCCATAAAATCACTGAGGTCTTTATGAGTTTTAAAGAAGATGATGCTATTTGTAATGAATAAGAGGGAAATAATTACATTTACAGGAATCTGACATTCACTTATAAGAATTATTATTAACATGAGTAAGGAGTAAAATAAATTACCCTCCCCTCCAAGTAACTTATGATTCTTCTCTTGATTTTGTATAATTTTCAAGTGAATATAATACTATGGAACACTGAAGAAATTATCTGGATGAGGCTCTCTGGTCCTCAATAAAGGTACAGAGTATAAGTTACAGCAAATCTCTGTTTATACCAATCTCAAAAGTGTTGTAAGTAGCTCTCCCTGCTCTTTTAAACAAAAAAATTGCAATGGCAAAATATCTGGAATTTAAGTTAATGAGAGGCAGCCAAAGAAACCTTTGTTTACTTTTACAATTTATAAATTGATGATAGACTTCAGTGGAATTTCCGATGAAAGTTTTCAGAATTGAACTGAGGATAAAATCTTCTGCTGGGAGAAAGAAAGGTTAGACTCTTCTGAGGAAATAGCAGTTCATATTGTGCCCTATGCATTGCAACTTCTGATACCTAGAGAGTTTAGGACAGCCTTTTGCTCTCCCAGGTAAAGGCAATTAGAATTTATTCTAATTTGATGTTATTTCCTGCTGTGAACACCTCGTGAGTGAGCTCAGCTGCTCACATGCTAAGCCAGGAGTTGTTTCTGCTGCTCTGTGCATTTTGAAATCAGCCTTCTGTCTCCAGATACATTAGGGATTTTGTCAGCTCATACCTCCTAATGTGCCACAGAGCAGCAAGCCAACTTCAAAGAGCAGCACTGGATTCTCCAGCTAGCACCAACCCTCGTAACAAAATGCCACCACTTTTGGTTACTGCCTTTACTGCCCTTCAAGATGACCTCTTAAACAGATCTGAAGATGCAAATTCAACATTTTCCAGCTGGATCTGTGTGTCAGTGGGATATTCTTACGTATTTCAGGCTTTAGCAAAGATATATTTTAAATCCTGTGTTTTTTTCTGAATATTTCTACATAGTTAGTTGGGGTTTTTTGTGTTTTAGAATTAATGAATTATAATAAAATGTGTAGCATCAGATAAGCTGCAACATAGTTATAGTAAAACATACAAATGATTTGTAAACAAGCATAATTTTACACAGAACATAATTATAATGTTTTTCTACTTTAAACACCCATGAAACTAAAACACAATGAAAGAGCACCTCATGGAGCTTTGACACCAGAATGAATACAGCTTGGTAACACAAAACTGTGTAACAATTGTTAGTGTGCCTTTTTTAATTATTTTTTTTTTTTACTTTTTGTGAAGCATATTTTGATCATTTTACTTTGAAAACTGAATCCTTGGACAATTTTTAAATCCATTTTTCAGTGCTTAGTAGCTAATAATCCAACAAGGATGTCCCTTTAGCTAGGTTTTTGGAAGATCTTAACAATGTGTACATAGGGCAAAATAACTATTTCACTATAGTAACATTTTTTATATGAAAAAAGCTGCATTCATTTGGGATTAGATTTATCCTGAAAAATGGGCATTTGACAGGGCTGTTGATGTTTTTCAATAAGAACAAAGTTCCTTAATAATAAATAGTTTTGGTGCATATTCAAATCCTTGGATTTTCTGCATTTGTTAATTGCCCCTTAGGGGAAAAAATTTTCTGGAAAGCCAAGTATTACCATCTGTATTTGTGAGATAGTCCAATTGGACATCTTCAACTTGTTTTGTTAGTATATTATTTACACCTGTAGTAATGCATTTCTAATTGTATATTCTGTTATCAGCAAAATACAAAATACCTTCCTAGTATATGCTGAGCTCAAAGCTTTTTTTAGAAACACATAAGTCAGGCATACAAACATCTTGTATCAAACTACCACACAACTACAAAACAATCAACCAACAGTGCTCACCTATAGTGTATAAATTACCGCTATTTTGTAGAACAAAATTAAATTTAAAGTATGTGCATCTGCACAGACAGATGCAATATACATACAGGCAGGGTTTGCAGGTTCTGCATCAATCCTCTACTATGTCAGCTGTCTGCTATAGAACTGATATCCCCACAGAAAATAGAAATAATTGGGATTTTTGGTTGATTTTTCATTAATAATACATACATTATCTACATTTAATACTGCATTTGCATGTGGAATAAAGAAATATTGCAACAACTTATTGCATAAGGTCTTAGACAAGTTAATAAGTGAGCCATGAGGAAAAGGGTCAGTGGGTCGGTAGAAATTTGTCATGAATGGAAACATAAAGAATGTATGTTTTCTATAACATAGCTTACTATTAAGAATACAAAAAAACCCTTATGTTGTCTTTCATAGTACAGTACCATACAATTTTGTCTATTTTTCAGCCTAGATTTTTAGTATGTACCTATGAAATTTAACATAATACAAATATAAATAATTGTGATATCAGAATTATTATTTTATGCCTTCTGAAAATTCAAAGATCACAACTAAATATAATAGACTATTAGTTATGTACCATTTTATTTTACCACAATTACTTGTTACTGTTAATTACTCTTGTTATTGTAGTATCTACAAGTATCATTCAAGACAGGTTTTGCTGAATAGATGTTGATGAAATACAAATAAATCTTGTGGAAAGAAATATATATATGTGTGCGTGTGTGTGTGTGCGCGTGTGTGTATTTTTAAAGATGGCATAGTTGAGTATTGGAAAAGCTTTTAGGGGACCTACAAACCAGATCTGAACATCAGTTTATGTACTGTAAACTTGCAATGGAAAAGTCATTCTGAAGGAAAGAGATTTTATAGGTTTTATTCATTGTGTTATGAGTACTGTGGGCTCATTGGTTATTCATAGATGATTGTATCAATAATGTTATTAGTATTTTTATTTCCCTGAATAATTTGATGCATTTTCTGAGGAATCATTGTATACAACATATAAATAATTTTCACTCCCAATCCTCTCTTTCAGATTTTATCCCTGAGGAAATAAAACTGATTTTTGTTTGGAAGACATGGTGGAATAAACACCTCCCCTATCACCGTATGGCAAAGCCCCTTAAATGCTATTGAAGAATTTGTGATAAAGGACATGCTTGCATCAATTTGAATCCTAGTCTCAGAAGTTGGAAAACAGAGAACAGAGGTGAAGGAAAGTAGAAGAAGCTAAAGCTCTT
Source organism: Aegotheles bennettii (assembly GCA_013398125.1). Lineage (NCBI taxonomy): Eukaryota > Metazoa > Chordata > Aves > Caprimulgiformes > Aegothelidae > Aegotheles > Aegotheles bennettii. The sequence goes on along the minus strand of VZRW01009351.1, from coordinate 41,021 downwards.
CTACTAACTTTCACAACTATTTTCACTTTATCCTTCTATCTCCCCCTATGTTGTCCCTTGCTCCTTTCATTCCTTGATAGTGCTTGGTCCTATATAAATATATATAATTGGATTGAAAGAGGTTTTCCCCTAGAATGGTAAAACCATGTTGACTGCTCTTAATGACCCCCTCATCCTTGATATGCCTAGAGATAGTGCCAAGAACAAGTTGTTCCATCACCTTTCCAGTGATGGAGGTGAGTCTGATCAGTCTATAGTTACCCAGGTCCTTCTTGCCCTTCTTGTAGACTGGAGTGACATTTGCTATCCTCCAGTCCTCAGGCACCTCTCCTGTGGCCCATGACTTACCAAAGATGATGGAGAGTGGCCTAGCAATGACCTCTGCCAGCTCCCTCGGCACCCTTGGGTGCATTCCTTCCGGACCCATTGTTGCATCCATCCCAAAAAGAAATCCTTCTTCTTTTAAAAGCAATTCCTATAGAAACCAAGACTTGCCTACATGAATAAGGGGGCACTTGAACTTTTAGAGAGATATCAGTTTTTCTTCACAGCTTTGGTGGTGACCAATCCACACAGCCTTAGGCGTCTTCTTTCTTCCGATTTGCTCTAGGTAGAGGAGCAACAATGAAGAGGTCACTGGTGAAATACCTCAAAAGGGTCAAGGGGTGCTCCTCTAAGAAGGTGACACGGTCAACAACCAGCTGAAGTGCCTCTACACCAATGCATGCAGCATGGGCAACAAACAGGACGAGCTAGAAGCCACCACGATGCTAGAAAGCTATGATCTGTTTGCCATTATTGAAAGTTGGTGGGACAATTCCCATGACTGAAGTGTGGCTATTGATGGCTACAGGCTGTTCAGAAGGAACAGGTGAGGAAGGAGGGGCAGAGCTTTTCCCTCTACATCAAGAAATGGATGGAGTGTGAAGAGTTGACTCTGAAAAGTAACCATAAGGGGATTGAACACTTAGGGGTAAGAAGTGGAGACCAAGACAACAAAGGGAATCTTGTGGTTGTTGTCTACTACAGGACACTTGATTGAGGGGGCCTGTTGACAAAGCCTTCTTACTTCATCTACTGGATACATTATACTTTCAGGCTCTCATCCTGCTGGGGGACTTCAATCATATTGACCTCTACTGGACCTGCAAGTAAGCTAATCAATGAAGTCAAGATTCGAGGCATCCTGGGCTGCAGTGATCATACACTGGTGGAGTTCACAGTTCTGAAGGACAGGGGTCAGGCAAAGAGTAAAGTCAGGACCCTGAATTTTAAGGTGGCAGATCTTTAAGCTCACTTTCCATACAGCACAGGAGCTCTCGATCCCCAGGTGTAAGAAGTCAGGAAAGGAATGCAAGAAACTGACATGGCTGAGTCAAGATCTGCTGGCCAAACTAAAGAGCAAGAAGGAAATGCACTTGTAAAATAAATGATCCGAGAAGGTAGTTCTCACTTTTGTAACTGTGGCAGCAAGTGAACATATAACTTTCAACAAAAAAAATCATATTAAAGAACAAGGTGATTTCTATTTTAAAATATCTATCATGTTAAGTAGAACCTTAGCTAATGATAATAATGTTTATTCTAAGTTTCTGCATACACAATTTGCAGAAAAATTCTTCAGCTCAAGTCACTGCTATGTTTGGTTTTTACATGAGTTGTCAGTGGATTTCTCTTTGGCCCACTTTGAGTGATTGTTACATAGCTGTTAGCCAATTTCCCCTGTTTTTTTGTTTTGTTTTTTTACTTGGTTGGGGTTTTTCCCTTTAGATCCTTTTATTTTAATTATGGTTTCAAAGTTTTGTAGCATTTCAAACTCTGTATATGAAACATTGCCTTCAGTAATTTAAGCTAGACTTTGTTTCTTCTGTAAATGACTAGTACTAGCTGCTGTATTCTATCTGGTCCTTCTCATGGATAAGACACTGCTAAGAAAGGACTATGTGGCCTCAGGTTATTTTAATTACAGAGTACAAGATAACTCATTAAACTGTATACTAAGAATATTTCTCCGTCCTTCAACTATTCTTTAATTCTTCCAAAAGTTCATGCAGAATCTAGTTTTATTGAATTATCATGTTTTTACAAGTCTCTAATCTTTTAAAAATAATTTTCAAATTTACCTTCTGGCTTTCTAATTCATCATTTTTGCTCTTGGGATTTGATCCTTTAATTATGTAAATACCATTATTTTCATCTGAATAAATATCTGAACAGGAGAGCTTAATATTATTGTTATTTCCTTGTCTCCTTTCTGTAAATTCTGGTGGATTTTCTAGGAGGGATGCTGTTTCTCTTCTCTTTGACATTTGTCTATTCTGTTCGCACTTACATTCTTTTTCTTTTTTCTTTTATACTTCATATTTTTTGATGATTTTCATTTTCACTTTAATCTCAAGAGGATATCCAAGTGTTGAAGCACATGCTGTAGTTATAGTACTTGTTAAAGCTTTAATGCAGCGTTTCTCAAACTGAGGTTCACAAAAAGAAGTAAAAAGGGGAAATAAAATTAGATGGCAGAAGTCAGCAGCCATTCATGAGGAACTAGATATCTGTTCTTACATCAGGATTTCCTAGTATCCCAATAGCTTCCTGAATTGGTTCACAGTCCTGCTAATATCATATCATTGCATTTCATATTAGGATTTTTTGTTTTGTTTTGGGTTTTTTTATGGTCAAGGTCATAAACAGCATAAAGATAGACATAGAAAACACTAGGGAATAACAAAATCTTTCTTCGTAGAATGAATGGTAAAAACTAGCAATTTATACTACAAGTAAAGGCATGAGGCTGAATCAGGAGAGGTTGAGGTTAAATATCAGGAAAAGGTTTTTCATCCAGTGAGTGGCTGAACTCTGGTACAGGCTCCTCAGGGAAGTGGTCACAGCACCAAGCCTGACTGAGTTCAAGAAGCGTTTGGACAACGCTCTCAGGCACATGGTGTGACTCCTGGGGTGTCCTACACAGGGACAGGAGTTGGACTCGACGATGCTGATGTGTCCCTTCTAACTCAACATATTCTATAATTCTATAAAATAATTTATTCCAGTCACACACCTCCTTGATCATACAGAGAAAGGTAATAGAGATTATTTTTGTGTGTTAAGATTTATAACTTTTGTTAAAAAATACATATATGTTCAGAATTTTAAAATACAGGAACAAGTGGACACTCATAATATATATGTCCCTTGTCAGACTTGATTGACAAGATATAGATGTGTTTGTAGTTAAAAAGCATTTAATAAGGATTTAGGTTATGGTTTACTGTTTTAACTACTATTAGTTCATTAAAATCTTGGTTTTGCTTATCCTGTGAACCCTGGTTCTAAATACCACATATTTGAAAGTCAGTACATGACACAAATGTATTAATATGAATGACTTAATTAAAAATTAAAGACAAAATTTAAAATTCTGGGCCCTGTTAAAATCTGTGTTGGCTTCACCATTGACTTCAACAGACCCAGGACTTTACCCTAGATACAAAAGATGTATAGATATCTGCCTTGTAATACTTGCTTTGTGTATAGGAGTCAGAATAGCTATATAGGGCTTTCTTCCCATGGAATTTTGTGTCCAGTCAGTAACTGAATTTTTCATTGTTTGCTGTTGCTTTTACTCTAACTTTTCTTTTAAGTTCTGTGATAGCAGTACAAAGCTACCAAATAACATTCTTGTGTTCTTCTCTCCTTTGTAGTTACTAGTAGCAAGCAACATCAGTAAAACTTGAACAAGGACACATTTATGTCAAAATAAACCCCAAACTGCATAGAATTCAGTAAGATGGCTAAATGTGTTTTCAAATCATAGACCACCGGTAAACCTCAGTAGTTATCAAGCACCATTGAAATCCATCAGCAATACTTCAGCTGAAAATACTATGCAAGTTGAATAATTGCAATGAATGTTAAAACTTCCTTGTTCTGAACCACTGCTTGCCTATGACTACAGCACAGAAAACTATGAATTTTGGAAGCCAAAATCCAAATTATCATTTACTTTATGTTTCTGATCCAGATCTCCTCTGACAATAGTACATGACAAAGCACAAGTTTTTCAGATTCATGGAGAAAGATTATATTGCTCAAACTGTGCAGAGACAACAGGCAGGATAGGCCTATAGCATCAACTTAATCAAATTGCCTTGACTTTGTTGAATTAAGTCAGATTCTTAACATTACTTAAAGTAATTTATAGTAGTTTAATAACTGTAAGTCAATCTATTCAAGGCACATTTTCTGGTTTCTTATGAAAAAACACTTGGATTAATTCTGGTCATTTCATTTATATTACAGTTCAACCATGGCTAAATTTAATTAGAAATGTCACACATACAATATACTAGACCAGATACATTTTAATTCTCAGAATTAAAATTGTGAACTGTATCTACCTTTTGTTACTTTTACTAGAGTGGAAAATAGGAAATGTTTATCTTAAAAATACAGTTTCCTCTCATTGTGTTTCCCTTAGCTTTGTTGAACACTAGTAAGACATCACTATAGTTGTAATACAAATAACAAATACTTCTAAAATAAAGGAGGGAAAAATTCTGCTCTAAGTTACATTACATTTCAGTAGGGTTACAAATGATGGAAGTCTAAGAGAAATTGGTTGTATTTCGCATACTTTAAATGAGAAAGTTCAGGGTGGAAAATTGCCTTTTTCTGGTTGTGTGTGTCAAATTATTTTAGTTCTCCTTACGCAAAGCTTACGTTTTTAAACAGACCAAGCTCACTGAATCCTATGAGTTTTGTCTGCATGAATACCTAAAGATCAGGGCTCTGTGGTGTGCTGTTTGAGATTTTGCACTGCTGGGACAACTCTTCTAAAGAGCTATTAAAACTTAAATCAATAATTTAAATCCCCTTAAGACTTTACTCACTAAAAAATAAAATATTTTTTTAAAAGTCCCATATTTACTACTTCAGATTCATTAGGTTAATCCATGTAGAACTTCTTTAAACTCACATTGTTTGCTCCTCTGGAGCTTTTACAGTTTTATGAATCAATACTGAGCTATGCTTTGACCAATCAGGCAATCCTATTGCAATCTGTTTAACTAATGAGTATCAAGAGACTCTTAAAACTCTTGCTTATATACCTTTTGAGAACACACACAATGGCAAAGAGTTTGGAATTTTGATGAAACGTTTACTGAAAAACACTGCAGGTTTATTTGCAATATTTTTTAAATGAAACAAGTACATTCTATGAGTCTTTCCCTCTTTTATACAAGTGTTTACACACAGTGCAAATTACAGACCCTCCAGTTCAGCTCCATCCAGCTATGTCAACTGTTTCCATTAGAAAACTTCTGTTAGAAGAGTGGAATCAAATGGCAGTGTAGAACTCAATCTATAGTGCTCTGTTTTACAGCTATTTCTCTGGACCTGCTCCAGCACATCAATGCCTTTTTTGTAGTGAGGGGCCCAGAACTGAACTCAGTAATCCAGGTGCGGCCTCACCGGTGCTGTAGTGGGGGATAATCACTTCCCTAGTCTTGCTGGCCACATCATTTTGATGCATGCCAGGATGTCATTTGCCCTCTTGGCTACTTGTGCACACTGCTGGCTCATGTTCAGCCAGCTGTCTACCAGCACCCTCAGATCCTTTTCTACCAGGCAGCTCTCCAGCCACTCTTCCCAAAGCCTGTACCCCTACATGGTATTGTTGCAGCCCAGGTGCAGGGCTGCACACTTAGCCTTTTCAAATCTCATACAATTAGCCTCAGCCCATCATTGCAGACTGTCCAGATCCCTCTGTAGCATCTTCCTACCCTCAGGCAAATCAACACTCCCACCCAACTTAGTGGGCTAGTGTCATCCAGAAATTTATTGATGGTGCATTTGATGCTCTCACACAGATCATCAATAAAGATGTTGAACAGAACCGGGTCCAGTACAGAGCCCTGGGGGACACAGCTGGTGACCAGTCACCAACTGCACGTGACTCCATTTACTACCACTCTTTGTGCTCAGCCATCCAGTCAGTTTTGGACCTAGAAAAGGGTACTCCCATCCAGGCCATGAGCACCAAGTTTCTTCAGGAGAATGTTGTGGGAAACTGTATCAAATGCTTTACTGAGCTCAAGATAGACGATGTCTACCACCTCCCCCTCATCTACCAAGTGGGTCACCTTGTCGTAGAAAGCTATCAGGTCAGTCAGACAGGACCTACCATTCATAAACGCATGTTGACTGTGCCTGATCCCCCAGTTGTCCTGCACAGGATGTATAATCACACAATTTGTTCCATAACCTTCTCTGGCACTGAGGTCAGGCTGACAGGCCGGTAGTTTCCCTGATTCTCCTTCCTCCCTTTCTTGTAAATGAGTGTCACACTGGCCAGTCTCAAATCCTCTGGGACCTGCCCACTTAACCAGGACTGCTAAAAAATAATGGAGAGTGGCTTGGCAAGATCCTCTGCCAGCTCCCTTAGTACTCTCAGGTGGAATCCATCTGGCCCCATAGACTTATGTATGTCTAAGGGGAGCAGCAGGTCCCGGTTTCTTCCTGGGTTGTAGGAACTTCAATCTGATCTGCTCCTTGTGGACATAAGGAGCCTGTCTTCTGGCTCAGGAGACAGAGTACCCTGAAGACAAATGGTCTGGTTCTTAAAGACTGAGGAAAAGAAATCATTAAGCACCTCAGCCTTTTCCTCATCCTTTGTGACCATGTTTCCCCCCATATCCAATAAAGGATGGAGGTTCTTTTTTATTGCCCAGACTGTGGGCAATGACACATATGCTCTTGAGCCAATCTACAGATCTCACCTCCGACATCAGTATGCATCTTTAAGACTTCATCTTTCAAACATTCAGCTGACAAAACTGTTGATGATTTTGTAAATGAGAAATAATCAAGATGATGGATTTAAAAGTCCTTTAAAGCTAAAAAGCAAAGATTGCAAATAAGTCTTACCTTTGTTGGAAAGATCTTCATCACATGAAGATAAAACATGTGGGCAGTCCAAGACAGGAATCTTTTCCATCATAAAAATTTTAGAATACTCCAAAGGAAAAGTCTGTTGAACCTGCAGAAAAATATCTCAAAGTGGAATGCTCATATTATTTCAAAAGTAAATTCTCCTCCTAAACTGACTTCCAGACTTCTAAAATTGCCATGAAACTGAGACATGTGTGAGTGGGATATTTTTGGAACTAGAAATTGAACTTGAAACCTGGAAAAGTTCTTCATTTATAAGAACTGTTTGTCCCTCTCGAGACATTTCTTTCCATTTTCTCTAATCCATTGTAGGTAAAACTACAGCTAAGTCTTCATGTTTCAAAAAGCTGCTCTATTTCTTAGTTATGAGTAGAAATATTTCTATAATCTTCCTGGTAATAGGAGTCATAAGAAAAATGCAAAATATTTCAAAACACAAGTAAATTAGAAGTTTATTCCTGGTTTTA
>VZRW01009351.1:814-32768 GCA_013398125.1 Aegotheles bennettii | reverse complement strand
TGGGACCTGCCCACTTAACCAGGACTGCTAAAAAATAATGGAGAGTGGCTTGGCAAGATCCTCTGCCAGCTCCCTTAGTACTCTCAGGTGGAATCCATCTGGCCCCATAGACTTATGTATGTCTAAGGGGAGCAGCAGGTCCCGGTTTCTTCCTGGGTTGTAGGAACTTCAATCTGATCTGCTCCTTGTGGACATAAGGAGCCTGTCTTCTGGCTCAGGAGACAGAGTACCCTGAAGACAAATGGTCTGGTTCTTAAAGACTGAGGAAAAGAAATCATTAAGCACCTCAGCCTTTTCCTCATCCTTTGTGACCATGTTTCCCCCCATATCCAATAAAGGATGGAGGTTCTTTTTTATTGCCCAGACTGTGGGCAATGACACATATGCTCTTGAGCCAATCTACAGATCTCACCTCCGACATCAGTATGCATCTTTAAGACTTCATCTTTCAAACATTCAGCTGACAAAACTGTTGATGATTTTGTAAATGAGAAATAATCAAGATGATGGATTTAAAAGTCCTTTAAAGCTAAAAAGCAAAGATTGCAAATAAGTCTTACCTTTGTTGGAAAGATCTTCATCACANATCCAATAAAGGATGGAGGTTCTTTTTTATTGCCCAGACTGTGGGCAATGACACATATGCTCTTGAGCCAATCTACAGATCTCACCTCCGACATCAGTATGCATCTTTAAGACTTCATCTTTCAAACATTCAGCTGACAAAACTGTTGATGATTTTGTAAATGAGAAATAATCAAGATGATGGATTTAAAAGTCCTTTAAAGCTAAAAAGCAAAGATTGCAAATAAGTCTTACCTTTGTTGGAAAGATCTTCATCACATGAAGATAAAACATGTGGGCAGTCCAAGACAGGAATCTTTTCCATCATAAAAATTTTAGAATACTCCAAAGGAAAAGTCTGTTGAACCTGCAGAAAAATATCTCAAAGTGGAATGCTCATATTATTTCACAAGTAAATTCTCCTCCTAAACTGACTTCCAGACTTCTAAAATTGCCATGAAACTGAGACATGTGTGAGTGGGATATTTTTGGAACTAGAAATTGAACTTGAAACCTGGAAAAGTTCTTCATTTATAAGAACTGTTTGTCCCTCTCGAGACATTTTTTTCCATTTTCTCTAATCCATTGTAGGTAAAACTACAGCTAAGTCTTCATGTTTCAAAAAGCTGCTCTATTTCTTAGTTATGAGTAGAAATATTTCTATAATCTTCCTGGTAATAGGAGTCATAAGAAAAATGCAAAATATTTCAAAACACAAGTAAATTAGAAGTTTATTCCTGGTTTTAATTAACTATTTTTTCAAGGTCTGTGATAAATGAATTTAATGTTTTAGTGAAATTTCCTAAAAATAAATATTAAAGAATGAGCAGGAATAAGTTGCTCTGTGATTTTCCTGACCTCCACAATAATTAAAAAAAATCAGTTCACTGCACCTAGCTAATAAATTTCTAACAATGATTTTATATAATTTCTAAACAAATTCTGTTACACAGATTTCTGCAACATAATAGGATAGTAGATAAATTACAAGACTGTAGTACACTAAGTTCTAAACCTCACTTTAGACCAAGCAAACATTTCTGAATTTACTAATTTGCATATTTTAAATACTGGCTTAATTTGAAAGAGGTTACAATTGAGCAGAACAATGAACTACTAATTATGGCTTATTCTCTCTTTTTCCTTTTGTCTTTTGTTCAATCATCTACCCTCTTTCTACAGATGCAGTACATTGTATTAAATTGTATCCTGCTAGTGACAACAGACTAATCATTTTAATTCCTTTCTTTGGCTAATAACCCCTTGATTTATAGACATCTGCTGTACTTTATTCTCTACTTCTCTGTCAAAAAGAATTTTTTTTATTTTCTTCTATAGCTGGAGAGCTTTCTCTATCCAATTTGTTCCGAGTTTGAATTTCATATCATGTCTGTCTCAGATTAAGTGTCCTCTATGTTGCTGATGACAGCTGGGCAAAACTTTATGAATTCCTTTAATTTTTTTTCTTTTCTTCTATTCCTTATTGTCTCATAAAATTTTTGCTTTTAAAAATAATTCTGTAGATTTTCAGTCAACTGAAGCAGTCAGTGCAAAGGAAAAGGTTTTCATTGATGACACTGATGTTTATTGCTTATATAACAAAAGAAAATAAGAATGACTGAGACCAGTCTTATATCCTGAATGCATATGAATTACCCAAAGAAATCAGGAAATATACAACTGACTAATGCTTTCACATACTAATATCTTCATGGAAGAATAGCTGCAAACCTCAGGGAGAAATATAAAGTCATCATTCTCTCAAACAGATTAGGCTAACTTTCTGTAGCAATGAACCAACATAGTAGAATTAATTGTAACATTTCAGAAAAATGTGTACAATGTATATTTTATTAGATATCATCAACTGAAAGCCAGTAAATTTCACAGAATGTTTTCTTTATAAAACCTGATTACAACAAACTGATAAGTTACAGGAGGATTCACAATCTGCTCTCTACAAAATGTATTTTTGAAAAGAAAAATCCTCTAGATGAATTTTGAAAGAGTGCTTGCAATTATAAGAATTTTGTTTTCAAACACTTAAAGATTTATCTTCTTACTAATTATGTTGAAACAAAAATGAGACTCCAGGTTCAGGCAGTTTTAGATTATCAGCATCTTTTTCTAATTCTGGCATATGAAAATGAGTCACAGATTTTTGCTGGGCCAGTCTGCATGAGAAAAAAATAAATGTGTGATTGAAACTTTATGGCAATATTCTCCCATATTTGGATCAAGAAGAGGGCAAAACATAGAAAATAAAGGTTACTTTAAAATATTATCATAATTCAAAGTGTTTTCTTAAATATTTAACCTAGAAGAATGGATATGATTACTTGTTCAGTTGTGTAAGTACCATCATTACAGCATAAAGAGATTATGTATTGATGTTCTTGGTAGGAATCCCTCTCCTCCTAATATTTCACTTAATCTGAAAAAAAGATTCTATAGTCCAAGAGTAAAGACAGATACCACTCATTTGCGCTAAGAAAAATAAATCTCCCCACCACTAAACAGTAATAAAAGGCCTGCAAGGCAAAGCAATCTCAAGGTTACTTTCTCTCCAGTCTTAATTTACAAGGCAGGTGTACACTGCTTCTCCAGACAACCAGGTAGGGAAAACAGTTTGATTTTTTTAATGGAAGTGCAGCATTTCTGTACGGTGGGTCTCTTACTGTGAAAGTCACTGTCAGCAAGACAAATGTTCATGGAGGTATGGCTAATGTGACAAAACTATAAAATCCATCAATATACAGTCTACACTAGCATAACCTATTACAGTTTTCCCACTTGTACTCCAAAGTGATATAAATTTTATTTTTAACATAGTGCTCATAAGCCAGAAAGTATTAAGTAATGGAAAACATATCCATTCATTTGGATTCAGAGCCCTATAATACAGATGGCCAACTCTCAGGTTTATCTGTAATATATCCCCCTCCTTTTGCTTATTTATAACAGACTCTGGCCAAGGGAAAAGAATCCCAAGTAAATTGGAAGGCTTACTCCATTTTTTGGCCAGATGCTGAAGTATTTTCAGTGGACCATCATTGCTTTACAATATCCGAGTAGCACAGCCATTGAGAGGGAAGTATATAGATTATCTATTTGACTTCCTTATCTACTATGAGTGGGTTTTTTCTTTTTTTCTTGCATTTACAAGCATATATATCTTTGTTATGTATTCTAATATAATAAAATTAGATATACCAAAACACTAAATTAGAAAGAGTTATACAAAATATCATAGCTGGTACAGTGTATATATTCAATGATAGCTAAAAGAGGTCTAAATCTGGGAGATATTAGAAGGTGTCATAAAAAGCAGAAGAAAACTTCATTAATTAAACAAGTCAATACATATTTAAATAATGTTTGTGTCTTCCCCTGTCATAGACTCATTGAGGTTAGAAGAGACCTTCAAGATCATCCAGTCCAACTGCCTACTTACATCACCACTAAACCATATCATCCAGCGCTACATCCAGATGTCTCTCGAACACCTCCAGGGACCATGACTCCACGTCTCTGGAGAACCTATTCCAATATCTAATCATCCTTACAGTGAAGAATTTTTTCCTAATGTCCAATCTGAATCTCCCCTGCTGCAATGTAAAGCCATTTCCTTCTGTCTTTTCACTATGGGCACGACAAAAGAGACAGACCCCCATCTCACTACAACCTCCTTTCAGGTAGTTGTAGAGAGCAATGAGGTCTCTCCTGAGCCTCATCTTCTTCAGACTGAACAACCCAAGCCCACTTAGTCATTTCCCATAAGACATATTTTCTAGTCCCTTTACCAGCTTTGTTGCCCTTCTCTGAACCAGCACCTCAATGTCTTTTTTGAAGTGAGAGGCCCAAAACGGAACACAATACTTGAGGTGCGGTCTCACCAGAGCCAGTCTCGCTGTCACCAATGAGAGATTATCTGAAGCCATGACAACCCTCAGCAAAGGGGCAGATCTCAACAAACAGGGGGGTTTCTCCTGAGGTTTCCCTGTGGTCGGAAAACACCAGGGGAGCAGAGACACACATCAGGAACTGGCTGCTCTCACAAGAGCTGCTGATGAGACCTGGGTGCTTCCAGAGCAACAAACACCACCCCTACCTATAAAAAGCCACCTGTGGAGCATGAAACACCACAAGCACTGCAGAGTGGGCAAACAGGATGTGGCATATCAGCCAGAGCATGGGGTGGCAGATAGCACACAGGAAGGCCACACAGGAAGGGGAGTGAAGTTTTGCAAACTTAACCAGGGATATAATAATTTCATTGCCGTAAAACCTTAGCAAACTTTAGACTTCTAAAACACAACTTACTTCATGCTGCATGCTGTAATTAGAAGTTAAACTGTACAAAACCAGAGTACCTTGTGTTCAGAGGTGGTCGACTAATCACAGATAAAAGAAAAATAACAATTTGTTCACCAATAAAATTTCTACAGTTTTACTCATTTCCATATGAAAATATGATTGCCTGCTTTATTAAAACGTATTAGGTGAAATGATTTAAGTGGCCCACTATATTTATTTTGACTAACAGTACATTAAGATTAACTACGATCTCCAAGTTCTCACTCATATCAATTAAAGTTGAAAGCAATTTGTTCTAGCACAGAAGTTTCATTGGATGAGATCCAAATGACTAGGACGTGGGACAAGATGAATTCAAAATCCACATTTTCAGCTAGACAAGTAATTATATGTTGTATTAACTCAGATGGGGACATCATGATATTTTAGTCTATTCTAAAAACTGTCAAAGCAGCTGTTTCATCAAGAATTTCTGATGTTGTTACACCTACATAACATAAAATATTAGAAATTACCAAGATGTCATACCATATATATAAAACACATAGGAAACGTAAAAGTTGTGTCTTTTTATTTTGTTAAAAAATAAAAAAACTTACTGGCTTTCTTGTCTTATGTTCTTTCATCTCACCCTATTGTTTTCTTTTAATTTTTCACATCTTAAAAAGCTAGAAGAAATAAACTCTGGCTTTTTAACGCTGTCTTCATTTAGCCTGTCTCCAGGGCTAAATTGAAGCAGTCTGCTCTCTCACCCGATGTCATCTCCCCAGCTGAGATTCAGGAAGAGGGGAGAAGTCCTAGGGATTGAGATATAAATGGTTTTAACAAAATAACAAAAGTAATAGAAATACCAGCATAATTATATAAGATTATGCTCAGCCTAATCCTCAAGAACAGAAGAGGGAGCAGCAGACCAAAAAGAAAGAACCCCAAGAAATAGAACTCCTCACCCTTAACACACCTCCTCCTTTTATAATGAGCATGAAGTAAGTGGTGTGGAATACACCTGTTAGCTTGGGTCAGCTGCCCTGACTTCATCTCCCAGCTGACTCAGGGCTACTAATGACCTGCTTTCCATGGTTGGCCTGTGATTCACCCAGTGAAACTAGCACCTCTCTTTGAATTATGGCCACAAGCAAGCAATTTTTCAATGATCTTGTGGTCACTAAAAACTCCATAAAAATATTCAAAGGAATAGCAATGTTAGCACTCCAGCGTGCTGTTTAGGTACCAATTCAAATAATTGCATTCTTCCTACCTAACTCTCCCCTGATATTTCATTTGGAATAGTATGCTCTTCATTTCCTATGCTAAACAGAATCCTGACTATGAAAATACTGGTTCATATCAGTGACACTACTGATCTTAGGGGAACTGCCCATATGTTTACAGTAGTGGGTTACTGACTTGTTCTTTGTCCTTTCCCTAGTTCAGCAGTACTTTGGGTAGAGATATGGGGCTGATATCAGTAGCTACACGTGACAGATCATAACAAGGAATAGCATTTCTGCTATTGCTGTGGATGGTGTCAGAAAATCAGGTCATGTGGAAAAATTAGAGGATTGCTTTTGCAATGAGCCACAGAAAGGAAGAAGGTCTACCATAGGACTGAACTTGTTAAATATTCAAGAATGGCATCATCAAAGGTGGCAACAGTAGCAGTGGATTTCTGAGCATAGGGCCTTCCTAAAATTGCCCTAATAATTAAAAAATGCAGAACCTGTAAGATGATTTTTATTCAACTCTCATTGTCTTGATAGCTACCTTGAGGGTCTGTATTTTTAAATTCTTGGGTTCCATCTATTAGAAAAATACAGACTAGTATTAGAAAATAGTTTTAAGGAACTGCATTTATCAAGTATTTATTTATTTGCATTTATTTTCTCTTACAAAATAATTAAGTACAAAGGGAACCATATGTTTCTTGTTTTTGTAATAGAAAGCTAAGAATCTCACTCTATTTAGGAAATCAGACATTCACAGAGACAAGAAAAGTAGGTCCTTTGTTGAAGATTATGTAAAAGTCATATATATATAATATTCTAAAAAGCACTTCCTTTCCTTTATGTTTTCCCTACCTTGGACATAGAATAAATATTTTGAATTAAATAAGAAACTGAGAAAACTTACTTTACTGAGAAAACATTAGTTTGGAAAGAGAACATCTGTCATCTATATTTTTATAGAGAATTTTCTGACTACCTTGTTTTTCTATTATATTGAGACTGTTCTTCCATTGTTAAATCTGGACTTGCTGTAATTAAAGATCTGAACTCTTATTAGACACTCGACATGTAAGAATGCATCCCAGCTAAAAATATTAAAATTCTTGAGGGAAGATCTGTGATACCACCACCCTCAAAATGCTTTTGAGTTTTAAAATTTTCCTCAATGTTTTCACTGGTAAAGAGAAGTTATTGCATCATTTGGTGGCATTTGAGTCTTAGGAGACAGCAGTAAGGACTTTAAAAATTAAAACACCAGCAGCTACAGAGATAAGGGCCTGCAAGCTCAATCTAGAAAATCAAATAATCATGTAACTTCTCCATTAATTATAAATTCTTTTGCATCCAGACTTATGAAGACATTTAAAGCACATGTGCCCACATTTATTACTGTAGTCTAGAAAAATTATTCATAGTTGTTATTGGGAAATGCTATATTTTGGCAATAAACAATTTTATTCATATCTTAAAGTTTTCCCTTTAGAAACACTTCAATCAAATCTTGTTAAGATTGAACATGTTGTCTATTTGCTGCCTAAATCTGACATCAAAGATGCAGAACTGAACTGAAGAGTGAAGCAAGTTACAGCTTCTGTTTTCTTTTTAGCAGAAATAGAGATGATTCTACTGTTTTTCATCTCTCTTACTCACCCTAACATGCAACATCTCGGCAGGCATCTTTCTAAGGATTAAAAGCAGTTGGGTTTAATCCTCACTCTCCCGTGGAAAAATATTATTTCCTTTTCAGAAGAGAGTTCTCACCTCCTATCTCACATTTTTGAGAGAGTGCAGATAACAGGATTAGGTGTCATATGGCAAATAACAGCAAGCACGCATGGCAGATCACAGCATTCTGTTATAACTCATAGTATGTCAGTTCATATTATGATTTCTCCTTGTTGCATCAAGTGGTGCCTGGAGCTTGTAATGTCCTCTGCCACACAAGGGGGAACATGGCCCATCATCTTCCTTTCTCAGCGGCTCTTGGCTTTGAGGCTATGTTATGTATTGGGTTTAACATTTCTAGGAGCTGAGAGCAGAGGGCTGCAGGAGCCTCTGCGAGGAGGGTCTGGGGCTGCCCCTTGATGGACACAGTCTGTTCCAGCTGGCTCCAACCGCTCCACCGCAGGGCACAGCTGATCCCTACAGTCACCATGGTGGTGTCTCGGGGAAATCCTGGGTGAGGAAAGGCAAAACGCTGTCCACCGGTGAGGGGTGAGGGCAAAAGTGAGAGAAACAGGCCTGTGAGCACTGAGGGGAGAGGATAAGGATGGGGATCCTAAGAGGGATTCCCCTTCAGCCTCTGTAGAAGACCATGGTGGAGCAGCCCATGGAGAACAACAGTGGAGCAGATAACCACTCTGCAGGCTGTAGAGGACCCCACACAGGAGCAGGCTCCTGACAGGAACTGCATATAGGAGCCTAGTAAGGAGCAAGATTTCTGGCAGGACTTGTGGCCCATGGGAGACCCACACTGGAGCCATGGAAAGGTCCCATGCTGGAGCAATTCTTGAAGAAATGCAGCTCGTGGGAAGGACTTACATTGGAGAAGGTTGTGAAGTGCTGTATCCTGTGGGACGGATCCCACACTGGGGCAGGAACAGCAAAGCATTATGAAATGAAGTCAATGCCCATTCCCCACCCCTATGTGCTGCTCACTGGGGAGAAGGTAGAAAAGTTATAACAAGTTCAGTTGAGTCTTAGAAGAAGGAGAGATGGGAGGAAGGTGGTTTTAGTTTTGTTTTTATTTCTCACTATCCTACTTTGTTATTAATTGGCAATAAATTAAATTAATTTCCTCAACTGGAGACTCTTTTGCCTGTGACGGTAGTCGGTGAGTAATCTCCTGTTCTTATCTGAACCCATGAGCTTTTACATCATATTTTCTTCTCCTGTTCTGCTGACGAGGGGACTGAGGGATTGTCTAGGTGGGCATCTGGCAGCCGGCTGAAGTCAGCCAATAACAACTGAAAAACATCATGATCTGATTACAATGAATGATATTTCCAGAGAAATCTAATCGTGTAGTTGTTTGATAAATTATACTGATGAGTACAAAATCTCTGAAAACTGAGTGAGAAAGCTTAGATGAAATTAAGAATTGCTATTAGAAGTTGGAAATTGGAAGATGTCACGGAAAAGGATTTTATAAAATGGATGGTGATCTTAGATTTTCTTCCTGTTTGCAAGGGGGGGGAAACTAAGTAAATATTGCAAATTCTTTACTACTTCAGAATAATTTCAACTTGTAGAGTGTTTAACTGTGGGAATTTCATGTGTCTCTTATACTAGCTAGGCAACTTTTAATTGGAAAACAAATCCTGCAGGCATCTGTCACTCAGTGAAGGTGATATAAGTACAGCATATGTAAGCATACCACATCTCCGAATGAAGAAGTGACTAGATTTCAACGGTCAAAATTTCTCAATTTTCCATGTGTGTTACTATTACTCTTTAAAATTCAAGTTTTACATGTTTATCTTTAACAGTAAGATTTTCCATATTCTGGTTTGCAAAGGATTTCTTTACACTGTAAGTCAAGAGTAATTTGAAATTAATTCAGCAAAATGTACAAACAACTTCAAGGTTTCAAGGTTCTTCTCCCCAGCATGAAGAAGGAAACCCTCCCAACTGTCCTTTTAGGTGATCAGACCAAGGCTACAGAGTGAGACACAGCAGGGCCGTGGCAGGAACTTACTTTTGAACACTGCCAGAGCTGCCCACTGATGCCCCGTGCTGTGACACTGGCCGGGGTTAAGTACCTCTGGGGCTCTCTAGCCCAGCAGCAGCGATGGGGAGCTGCCATGGGCAGCTGATTCTGGCAGCATTTATTTATCAGTTAACTCTCATTTAGCTGTTTCTCTGCACAGTTGGTTCCAGAAGATTATGAAACCTCTGTGTTGAATTTGAGGAAAACCAGGACAGCCCTGTACACAAAGAACTCTTAAAGGATGACCTTGCTAGATTTTGTGCAACCTGGGAGGAGCATTGTCTTCGTTTATCAGGATGAAGCTGAACAGGGCTCTTTGGGGAGGCAGGGCCCCTTGCTCTGGTCAGCAAGATAACAGAAAACCTGTGTAGTTCTTTGTTCCTTCAAGGGTCTATGTTGTCCAAAGGATGGCCTTTTCCTCATTACCTGTGAAATGCATATTAAAGTTGACACCCCTACATATGCTAATGAAGATTATAAAGAACATGCATATACATGTATGACTATAGCACTTGTCTCTCCACCCAAAGCATACTACATGTCATCTGAGGGAGGGAACCTCATAGTTTGTGGGATAAAAGACAGAGAAAAGGATCATTGAGTGGGAGAGAAGAACCTAAAGATGGACAGACCAGTCAATGGGCTGTGTTCTCTTCCTTCACCCCAGACAGGAACGCTTCTCTGGGTAAACGCTGCGCCTTTCACTTTTTAGGTGGAGGTATCCTCAGGTTGTATTACTACTATTATTGCTAGCAAGATTAACATCAATTAGTAGCGCTTCTGCAGTAAGTGTATTTATCAGCAGCAATTCTGAACTTGTTATATCTGTCACCTTAATAAACTCTATTTCTTTACAACTTTGCACATCTGTTTCAGTGAACGTCCTTTGTGAGATTCTGAAACAGCCAAATGTTGACTCTCATAGATGACTGCATGCACACATAATCCTTTAGACATAAACCATTGACCAAGTCTGGGACTAGGATTGGATCCAGCCGCACTTAGACTCCTCTCTGGAAAGGAGTTTAAAAAGCAAGGGGGTTCAGTTTGAGCTTTGTGACTCAACAGAAGGGCCTTGTCCAACCATCTCACAGACTTCTATGCTTTTACTCAACACTGTCTCAGCTGCCTCCAGATTGGCTGGCTGGTGATCGTTAGTCACCTTGTTGCTCATGGGTTCTGGAATGTGGGTGGGACTGCCACCTATTTAAGGGCCTCCTGCAGCTGCCTAGGGTTAGTGAGATCTGGGGAGGGGAATGGGGTGGGGAGACATGGTGGTGCTTAAGGGGGTTTCTGAGAGAGCATAGGATATGAAATGGCCTCAGAGCTCTGCCTCCATCTGTGCAGGGCTCCTGAGACAGTGTGATGTCTTGGCAACCTGCTGCAGGGCTTGGGCCTCCAGGAGTAGCAAGTCCTCTCGAAAGAAGGTCTGGCAAGATAATGCACCTGTACTATATTCCTTGCACACTTATCTTTTGTGTACTGTATCCTTTTTATAAGGACCCATTTTATCTCTCCTTAGGTTGTTCATGATACTATTCATGCTGACTGAAGTATGGTGATCAGGTGCAAATACTGTATATTGCTTGATAAGCCCAAATAATATACACTATTGAAAACTAATTACTAAGTAATGTTAATTATTATAATTTAAAAGTTGCTTTAAAATATTTCATAATTAATCTATGATGAATTCCACTATATTTCATATAATAATGAAATAATATAATTATATTTCATAAAATGATGATAAAATAATTATAAAATAAATAACTATTAAATAACTATTTTGTTGTACAATGTGGTTGGTTTTTGCCAACGTAAACCCAGAGGTACAAAAAAAGGTAATGAAGAGGAGGAAAGAAGATTTTGATTTCATCGTTCCCTTTGCCCCCCACAAACAGTTGTTGCTTCCTATGAAAACTTCCCGTAATAGCAGTGTTGGGGTTTACAGGAGCAAGGCCATGCAAACCTCACTATGAAAATACTGGCATGAGAAAACTGAAGGAGAAATATTGCAGAGGCTTTGGGAAACTCTGTCTCAGCACCTTCAGAGAAAGGTTATAACAATGTTAAGTGCTTGCTATTTGAAACTTTAAAGTACCCAAATAACAGTGCAGCACAATTAGTAGAGACATTAAAAGGAGTGATAAAATTACAGAAGAACTGGTCAGGGATCTTAATAGAAATGGTGGTTCTACAGACCATGACATAGTTGGAGCTCAAGGCCCTAAGAGATGTGGAGTAGGCAATAGCAGAGTAATCTTTCCCCAACAGGTCAGGGGAAAAGGGCTCTGGCTTTCTAGCCAGGGAAATGGGCTCTACCTGGCTGGCCAGGGAGAGAAGGCTTTGACTGGGTAGATGGGGGAAGAGGACACTAGCTAGTCAGCCAGGGAATTTGAGCCCTGGCTGGCCAGCTGGGGAAAGAGGGTATGTCTCGCTGGCCAGATGTTGGAATGGCACTCTGGCTGGTTGGTGAAATGAGGTGTGGCTTGCCAGCCAGGAGCATGACATTCTGTCTGTCTGGCCACAGAAAAAGTTTTGGCTAGCTATCCACAGGGAGTTGCTCTGAGTGTCCAAATGTTTGCTGTTGGGCAGCTGCAGGGCTGCCTCTGTAAGATGTAAGGACTGCCCCATGTCAATGTTTGAGAGATAGTGTGCTAGTGAGGTCCTTCAGTCTGCCATCTCAGTGGAGGTAGGGGATGGAGATCAAGTGACAGCAAAGACACAAGGGTTATTGATCTGTTAGAAACCAAGGAAGAACTTGAGAATGATCATATAGAAATTAGAGCTTCTCTCTCAAAAATGGTGGCCCAACTGAAGCGCATCTACCCCAATGCACACAGCATGGGCAACAAACAAGAGAAGCTGGAAGCTGTTGTGCAGCAGGAAGACTATGTATATCATATCATAGCTGCCACCACAGAAACATTGTGAGATGATTCACACAGCTGGAGTGCTGCAATGGATGGCTATAAGCTCTTCAGATAGGATAGACAAGGAAGGAGAGGCAATGGGGTGGCCCTGTATGTTGGGGGATGTTTTGATTGTCTAGAACTTAATGATGGTGATGATAGAGCTACGTGTTTATGGGTAAGAATCAGGGGGAAGACCAACAAGGCAGATATCATACTGGGAGTCGATTATACATCACCCAGCCAGGATGAAGAAGTAGATGAAATATTCTGTAAGCATCTGGCAGAAGTCTCATGATCACTAGCCCTTGTTCTCATGGGGGACCTCAACTTACCAGATGTCTGCTGGAAATACAATACAGCAGAGAGGAAACAGTCCTGGAGGTTCCTGGAGTATGTGGAAGATAACTTCCTGACACAGCTGGTAAGGGAGACAACTAAAGGTAGTGTTCCACTGGACCTGTTGCTAGTGAAAAGAGAAGGACTTGTGGGTGATGTGACCGTTGGAGGCAATCTTGGGCATAGGAATTATGAAATGATAGAGTTTTTGATTCTTGGAGAAGGAGTGGGGTCAGCAGAACTGCTACCTTGGACTTCTGGAGGGCAGACTTTGGCCTGTTTGTGAGACTGGTTGAGAGAGTCCTATGGAAAGCTGTCCTGAAGGGCAAAGTAATCCAGGAAGGCTGGACATTTTTCAAAAATGAAATCTTAAAGGCACAGGAACAGGCTGTCCCTGTGTGCTGAAAGACAAACTGGTGGGGGAAGAAGACTGGCTTGGCCAAACAGAGAGCTTCGGATGGAATTCAGGATAAAAAAGAAAGTTTATGACTTTTGGAAGAAGGAGAGACAACCCAGGAGGACTACAAAAACATCATGAGGTTATGAAGGGAGAAAATTAGAAGGACAAAAGCCCAGCTAGAAGTTCATCTGGCTACTGCCATAAAAAAAGAAACAATTAAAAATGCTTCTATAAATACATTAGCAACAAAAGGAGGGGTAAGACGAATTTCCATCATTCATTGGATGTGGGGGGAATCACAGTGGCAAAGGATGAGGAAAAGGCTGAAGTACTTAATGCCTTCTTTGCCTCAGTCTTTAGTAGTAAAATCAGGTGTTCTTGGGTTACCCAGCCCCCTGAAATGGAAGACAGGGACAGGGAGCAGAACAAAGCCTCCATAGTCCAAGGGGAAATGGATAGTGACCTGCTACACAACTTAGACACACACAAGTCTACGGGGCCTGATGGGATCCACCCAGGGGTGTTG
Organism: Aegotheles bennettii; assembly: GCA_013398125.1. Classification (NCBI taxonomy): domain Eukaryota; kingdom Metazoa; phylum Chordata; class Aves; order Caprimulgiformes; family Aegothelidae; genus Aegotheles; species Aegotheles bennettii. The sequence continues at coordinate 18,772 of VZRW01009351.1, read as the reverse complement.
AGGGATCTGGTGGAAGTGCTTATCAAGCTCCTTTCAATCATTTACCAGCAGTCCTGGCTAACCAGGGAGGTCCCAGTTGACTGGAGATTGTCAAATGTGACATCCATCTACAAGAAGGGCTGGAAGGAGGATCTGGGGAACTGCAGGCCTGTCAGCCTGACCTTGGTGCCAGGGAAGGTTATGGAGCAGATTATCTTGAGTGTCATCAAGTGGAACATTGTTCTGATTTTGCTGAGACAAAGGAACTGTAGTTTTGTGAAACTGCAACAACAAAATTCAATAGATGATCTAGATCACTGCTGATTAGCCTTCTTTATAGGAAGAAAGCAGTATGGGTTGTATTCCATTCTACTTAACCATCCTCACATTTACAGTCATGATTCTAGTTTAGAAGCCACATTGATGGGAGTATATAACAGTATCAAATTCTAGATGAATGGGAGACATGGTGTAAATACTTTGTAATGTATACATCCAGAATTACTATTTACAACGGTCACCAAAAGTGTGCTAGCTAATGAAAATTTTGTAACACAATCTGATTTTTCCTTTTAATTAAGAAGCAGTATTTTCCTTTGTAAAAAAATCTGATTACTTATCTGTCTGTGTTTTTATACTATAACATAGACTTAGAGGTCCATATATTAAAGTCTAATTCGCAATCAGAACATATGAAACACAAAACAACATAAGAAAAATTTTTACTGATGCATTATAAGATTCACTTTTGTCTTGCTGTAATATGTTTGTACTTTATAGACATTTTTGGATGCAGCGATATACTAAACCTTCTTCAGCTGTCATTTCTACATGATGAGTACTCATCATAGATGAGAAATTCTTGTTATTTGTTTCAGTTCATAAATACATGCCTTCATTTTATTGCTGTTACTCCAGGATTCAAGCTCATTCTTATCTTGTACTTTGATCCTGCTGTACATTGATGATGTTTCCAATTGTCACATTTTACTACTTTGTGTACAGGAGGTAAGGTGAAAGTTGGATAGATCAAGTAGACACACTACACACACAGAGCACATATTTATTTTTTAGGTGGATAGAATTTACTTATGAACACAGCCATTTGAAGGTAGATGCTAAAGTAGATTTCACTCTAATGTTTGTGATTTTTATGCTTTCTTCTACATAACCTCATGCAAGTGAGATCCTGAAATTCATTGGACAGAGTAGCCAGATTAATTTCTAGCTGGGTTTTGGCCCTTCTAATTTTCATGCATGAACTAATTGGGCATTTAAGCATGAACTAATTGGGCGTTCATGCATGAACTAATTGGGCAATCATGCATGAACTAAATGGGCTTTCATGCATGAAGTAATTGGGCGTTCAAGCATGACCCTCTCCTCCTCTCCTCTCCTCTCCTCTCCTCTCCTCTCCTCTCCTCTCCTCTCCTCTCCAGAGAGACAGCTCCAGACAGAAGAGTCAATGGTCAATAAGAAGGATTTTCTTTTAGCTGATAATAAAACCATATGCCACTCTATGTCCGATCATGCCTTTGGAAGTTTTATTTTCAGTGTCTGGACTGAAATATTTAAAGCAATAAACTCTTGATAAAGATCTGAGAACTTAATTACTCTGAAGTACTATTTCCTCATTGAATATCATGGAAGTGAGAAATTACTTTATTCCTTTTTTTTTTCTTTTTATTTTTTTTAAGATCATATTAAGGTTTATTGCTTTTGTTCCTGAAATTCATTTTCGTGTTTTGCTGGCCCTGCTGGACGTTATGTAATTATGTTAAAGTTCCTATGGTTTTCATTATTCTCTCCTGGTTGCTTATAAATAAATTTCACTCTTCCCTTGTGGCCTACACTGTTTGCAGCCGAATTATTCTTGGCAGGACTATATTAGGAAGGATACAATGAGTCTTGCTCTAGTGAGGCCATGCAGAAAGCAGCTGTATTCTATCAGATATTCTCAAGGGATTACAAAATGTATACTGGGCACTGCTGTTAATTTCTGTGACTTCAACCAGGCTGTGGGCAGGCATGGCATAAGTATGATCTTGACTTTCTGTAGTTGGGATCCCAGAGTGATATTTCACCAAGACAATAACAAAAAACATTATAAAAATTATATATTAAAACTACTTCAGTTGGCCCAACATTCTTCTCACAGTCTTGGTGATCTTAGGAATTCTAATCATTATATCTCTGCTTTTGCAACTCAGCAGATTTCTCTCTTCACTAAATACTCCACCATACATCACTTAACCATTTGCTTTTTCTAAATGACTGCAAAACCAAGTGAGCAAGAAAACAGTGTCAAACATGCAAGTGAATGGGAAAAAGAAAAANCATGGGAAAAAAAAAAAAAAAAAAAAAAAGAGAAGATAAATCCCCTTTAAGCAACCTTGAAAAATCATGATCTTACTTAGAAAACTGACAAGTCATTGGTAAGGCTTTGGTGAAGTTTATACACAGTATGTTGCTTACCCCTGCCATGTTAACATTACTTATTAAAGAGATAAAGAAGGAAATGAAGGAAAGAAGGTCTATAATAAAAACTAATGCATTGACTTAGTAGAATGTTGTGCTGTTTCTTGTTTCTTTGCTAGAAGAAAAGAAGGAAGAAAGGGATATGAACTCTTTCCTTCTGGAAGAGGCACTATAGCTCATTCACCTAATTTTCAAAATTTCGGAGCATAACAAGTGAATACTTAATATTCCAATCTTGGAAGCTATCATATAATTGAAAGGATTATGCCTGTAGCCTTATCTTATGTGAATAAATTTTACCCAAGTAATCCCACTGAGAAACAGTTACAGGTAAATTCTTCATAATCATGGCAAGGAAAGATGTTCACTATACTTTCAAATAACAGTTTAGGAGACAGCAGTTGAATGCAAAGATATTTTGACCACATTGCAGTTCAAGTTCAAGCATACTTCATGCTTGGTCATTGCCAAAGGGTTGAAATTCTCACTGTAGCAGCTTTCAAGTGCTTAAGAATTTTCTTTTCCAACTATCTTCAGCGCCAGATCCAGTGGAGGAAGATCTGCTTTATATGATAAAACCATTTTATTGTTTTTCTTTCTTTTTTCTTTGTTCTTTTCTCTTTTCTCTTTTTTTTTTTTTTTTTTCAGTTGATGGTGTTCTCTTCCCTGTTCATTATGTTTTTCAGGCACCAGCTTGGAGTCTAACCTTAGTTTTTTGGTTCACTACAAAATGATTCAATCTGAATAACCACCATCTGGCATGGTTTCCATGCTGAGCAAAGCATAGTTTTGCTTGTTATTGCACTGCATCAGGTGTAGCTGAAAGGCAATGTATAGCTCCTGAAAACTTCAAAGTCAGCAGAAAATAATTAAGTCAATGGATCTAGTATCAAACCCAATCACAAATTTTCAATTAAAATGCAGATTGTATATACAGAAATATACATACATACATATATATAATATAGGGTTATTAAATCCCTAATTTGCCAACAAGAACGGAGAAACAAAGCTTTTAATCCCAGGAGCTAGAAAGCGCAAGGAAAAAAGCAATAGAAATAAGACAGTAACTTACTGTGTCCGTTGAAACAATTTGAAGTAATGCACAGCATGAAAAACACAGCTAGGTACTAAGAAAAAATGTCTATTGTGGGTTGCAGATTTCTTTCTTAGACACTTTTTTGTGCCACAGGGAAAGTCTTCAATAATACGAATGCTGTTTCTTCAGAAACATACCCACCTTTGGCCCTTGCCCTGCTTGTTTTACAGTGGCTCTGCTTCAGTTGCCAGGTATAGTGTGAAATTCATATAGTTCAGAAGCCAAAAAGTATAACAGAATCAATGGAGACATGTGGACATTAGCAAAAAGTTAGTATGACCACATAAAGCTTAAAAAAATTTTGCACCCTGTGAGTCAGTAGCAGTTTCCATTTCCTCTAGTACTCTTAGGAACTGAAATTATTACATGATTTTGCAAATGTATATCAAATGATGGTTATTTTAGTGCTAAAGTATTGCAGATACAATATAAAATACAGGTTCTCCTAAGAGAAAAATTATTTTAGAATTCTGTCCCAGCAAAACCAGGACATTGTCTAAAAATGGTTACTAACCAGAGCTTTATCTTTTTTGTATTTATTAGGGAAAATGGAAGATAAGAATAAAAAAAAAAGGTGAGCATTTTATTTAGAGAAACAGTCCATAGCACCAAACTGGTTATATTGTGCAAAGTAACATTCAACCAAATAAGAAATCTAAAGTTAATTTTGCACGATAAATACCAGAAGGAAATTAAATATCTTATTAACACATTTTGATAACATTCAGCAAAGCATAAAGTAGTAGTTTTATTAGTTAATAAAAGTGTGAAAATATTCAGTTTAAGTTTATTAAAATATAATATATTAGTTTCCAATGCTATAACCGTGGAATGACATAGTAAGAAATAATATACTGCATGAAGCATTCCAAATATTTTATAGAATATCTTGAAGAAGCTTGTTTTATGTAAGTAATACACAATAAAACAGAACTAGGTTTTAACTTAAGGCATATTTGTCTGTTTATTAAATGAAATTCCTTTCAGCAAACAGTAAGTCTGACACTCATTCAGACACTGAACAGAGACTGCCAGAGTTTTCTGACACTCATTCAGACACTGAACAGAGAGTGCCAAAGTTTTCAGTGTAGCCATATGCAGTGTCACCCCATCACCGTACAGGAAGAAGCACAATATTCTTAAAATCTACACTCAGAAAATGTAGGCAGATAAGTCAGTAAAAGACATTATCTGTTTGAGGAAACTCAGCAGAGTATTTCAAATGATATGGGTAAAACTCAGTTTTGTATGAAATGTGTTTATTGACTGAATTCCAACTGAGTTATTGAAAGCTGGATAAGCTTCTTAAAAAAGACAACTGAGTGCCTTTGTACCAACTCTACACAGTGTCACCAGTTTGCTCAGCTAAGCCATCTTTGCTATAAAGAAAACAGCAGATCATATGAAATAAAAACCTTTTGAGTAAGGGAGAAATACTGCTGATATGAAGCATGTACCCAAACACAGGGCTAACATAGCTTCAAAATGCATGATGCTGATAACTTTGCTGAGTAGGAAAGCTTTGGATGTTCTTTAGATCTTCCTTATCAGTTTACATATATTATACTGGCTTATATTGGTTAGTTACCTCATATCTGCCTCAGGAAGCCAATTTGGACCATTTTCTAATTAAATTAGTGCTTTATCCACTGATTTTTCCACATAGTTGTAATAGACCAGTTCAATAATAAGCTACATATTGCAGCTATCATGCTAGAATAGTATTTTAAAAGTCCAATAAAATCAAAGTGATGTGTGTCACTAATGTTGACAGATTTAGAATCAGGTGTGTGGCAGTGTCTTCTCCAAACATGATTTAAATGTTTATAAATGATCATAGGATCATAGAATAGTTCAGGTTGGAAGGGACCTTGAGAAGTCTCCAGTTCAAACTCCTACTCAATGCAGGATCAGCTGTGGGATCAGACCAGGTTGCTCAAGGCTTTATCTAGCTGGGTCTTGGAAACCTCCAAGGACAAATATTGCACAACCTCACTAGGCAACCTACTCTACTACTTGCCTGTTCTCACAGAGGAAAAGTATTTTGATTATGTCCAGCCTGAACCTCTCTTGTTTCAGCTAACACAAATTTGGCAAGCATGCGCTCAATCACCTCTTCCAGATAATGATCTTAAACAAGACAAGTGCCAAATTAGATTTCTTCAATACTGCACTTGTTACTGCTTTCCTGTAGAGTATGACCCACTAGCCACTAACTGTCTAGTCGGTTTTTGCTCATCTAATTTGTCTGTTCATTGAGACTGTGATGTCTAAACTTGATACAAGAATATCTCAGGAGATAGTGTGAAAAAAAAAAAAAGCCTTGTTAAAATCACAGTAAATGACATTCACTGCCTTTTACCTCATCCACAAATCCAGTCATTATATCCTAGAAAGCAATCAGGTTGGTCAGGAATGATTTAGCATAGGTCAATGACTGTTGTCAGTTGCTGTCTTCTCCCACAGCTACTGAAAATGTTCCCCAAGGGTATTCACTCAGTGATCTTCCCAGGGATCGATGTGAGGCTGACCAGCTTCAAAGCTGCTTCCTATGGGATCCCACCTACCAGTTTCTTGATGACAACCAACATGGCTTCACCAGAGGCAAATCGTGCCTGACAATTTTGGTGATCTTCTATGAAGGGTTTAGAGAGTTGGTGGATAAGGGAAGAGCAACTGATGTCATCTACCTGGACTTGTGCAAAGAATTTGAAATTGTCTTGCATAACATCCTTGTCTCTAAATTGAAGAGACATGGGTTCCATGGATGGACCACTCAGTAGATAAGGAATTGGCTGGATGATGGCACTCAGAGTTGCGGTCAACAGTTCAATGTCCAAGTGGTAATCAGTGATGAGTAACATTCCTCAGGGGTCAGTACTGGGACTGACACTGTTTAATATCTTTGCCTGCGACAAGGACAGTGGAATCGCGTGCACCCTCAGCAAGTTTGCTGATGACACCAAACTGTGTGGTGCTGTCAACACACTGAAGGGAAGGGATGGCATCCAGAGGGACCTTCACAGGCCTGAGAGGTGGGCCTATGCAAACTGCAGGAAGTTCAATAAGGCCAAGTGCAGGGTCCTACACCTAGGTTGGAACAACCCCATGCACAAATACCAGCAGAGTGGAGAATGGATTGAGAACAGCCTAAAAGAAAGACTTGGGGGTGTTGGTTGATGAAAAGATCATCATGAACTGGTAGTATGTGCCTGTAGCCCAGGTAGCAAACAGTATCCTGGGCTGCATCAAAAGAAGTGTGACCAGCAGGTCTAGGGAGGTGATTCTTCTCCTCTACTCTGCTCTTGTGAGACCCCATCTGGAATACTGTGTCCAGTTCTGGAGTCCCCAACACAAGAAGGACATGGAGCTGTTGGAGTGAGTCCAGAAGAGGGACATGAAGATTATCAGGGGGCTGGAGCTCCTCTCCTATGAAGACACGCTGAGACAGTTGGAGTTGTTCAGCCTGGAGAAGATAAGGCTCCAGGGAGACCTTCTAGCAGCCTTCCAGTAACTGAAGGGGGCCTACAGGAAAGCTGGAGAGGGACTTTTTACAAGGACAGTTAGTGATAGGATGAGGGGAAATGGGTTCAGACAGAAAAAGGGTAGATTTAGATAAAGATAAGGCCAAAACTACATTTCGGTGAAATTCTGTTACAATCCATAAACCTGATTTATAATTCCTAGAGTCTGAGGCTCCTCTGTTGTATGAATGTCATGAAATAATTTATTTTTTAGACTTAGAATGCATCGTGTTTAATTGCACTTTGTACCACATTGCTGAGTTAGACATAGTTTCCTGTTACACATTGCAAGTAAGATGACTGGATTTAGCTCTTTGTGAGAAATTCAAGCAACTTCTACTGCTACAAAATGAGGAGAAATCACTGAAAACTATAGTAATTTAAAAACAACTGGCAAAAGTATATTCTTTTTATAAATACACTGAGTTTTAAACTTTTCCAAAAGATAGACTGTTTGTAGTAATACGAGCAACATGATCATCTTAACATTAATTTACTTTGAGAGCATTTATTTCCTGATCTTAAAGCATTGTTTAAAGCATCAACACCTCCCCAACTTCCTGTATCTTGATGATGGTGTCTTTAATAATAGATGGTGTTTGTTCTCACTTACAAACCTAAGGGTACAGCTTAGACTTTGATATAGTTTATTTTCTGTTTAAGCAACTACAGGTTTAGTAAGACTGAAAACAAATCACTGTAAGAAAATGCAGGCAGCAATATTTTTATCATGTTGCCACCAAACTTTATTATAAACAGAGAATGGCAGCAATACTTTTATAGTTTTTGCTTTCAGCATATAAATTAAACAGTCATATAGGCTTTCCTAGTATCAATTTTTCCTTCTTTAAGGAAGTCTATAACACCTGGGTGAACAAAATGGTTTTGTGTTTACTAACGAACACACAAATACTAGATTCCCAAACCTTTTAACAATTTAGTTGTGGTGTATAACTGTATAAAGTTTGCATATTTACATCTAAAATCTATCAGATTTTTAAATTATGCTTATTTATTAATAGATTTACACAACTGATTCAAAACCAATGAGAGTACATAATGAGAAGCAGGACAAGCCCAAGTGGTTAAACAGGTAAACATGCAATTTATGTTTCTCTAACAACTGTTTTCACGGGGTTTTATAAAGGTAGGTATGCAGATCCTATGTGCATTAAAAAACAGCCAAATCCATAAAATGAAAATAAAGCTAAACAACTTCACAAAAGACAGAAATAGCCTTTTAAAGATTCACACGAGTACTTTTTCTGTGTCTAATCTAAGCAGCCATCATGGCAAGATTGATGGGCACTGGCAGAGATGCATTTCATGAGGCCGCTGTCTGCTCGATGGTATTAGAATGGAGCTATCTGTCTTCATTGTGCTCCATTAACATGCCCCTCAGATCTATCAGGAAAATGTCTGTGGTCCTACTTTATAAATTATTACTTCTGACAGCTAAATATTTTAGACGATATTTATGAATATTCCTCACTGATAGTTCTTCATTCGCATACATATTTTTACAGTTTGATTTCCGTGCATACTTAAAAATACCAAAAAATATGGTTTTTGTTTTTTTCCCTAATGTAAAGGTATTTCTAGTCTGTGTGGGGCAAGAATGTTTATCCTATTCCTTTATTTTAACAGTGCAACATATAGAAATGTGTTCCAGGTCAGAAGATAAGTGTTCACTAATCAGGATACATCTTCTTTAAAGATAGATTTGCCTACAATTCATCTAAAGGTGAAAAATTAATATATGGAAATTAAGTTTATGATTACTTTCAGTGCTGAACATAAAGCAAGCATTTGACTTTGCCATTTTGTTATCATTTGCTCAGCTTTGTGAGGTCTTCCATTTTGGTTTGATTTTTTGCTTTTGTTTTTGTTTTTTTTTGTTATAAAAAATTATTTTGTATTAATCAAGTTTGAAAAATACTGGCATGTGTCAGCCTTTATGCAAAAGAAAGATTTTAAAGAAACAATGATATTCTACTTTGTTGTCTTTGCCCTGAAGACCAGATATGTTTTAATAACATAAAATGTTATTAATTTTATGCTTACTTCAATGTTCTCTCAAGATGTATAGCCAGCAGTTGGCAGTGCATTTTTGAAGGGAGAATGAGAAATAGAAAAGAGTGCTCAAGGTTTAATAATGATCAGGCTAATTTTAATTTGTTACCCAGTCTAAATACTTGTTAGTCTGGCTTACTAAATAAATAAATCCTCTGTTAAGTATTTTTTTCTCTTTAATTCCCTCTCGAAGAGGCTTGCCTGTATGGAATAAAAGAGTGTATCTAGTAGCAAAACAGTCCTTTCTTTTTTGAAAAAAGTTGAATAACAAATATATAACAATGTTTGGTAAGGTAGAGGAGACATTCAATGTCCCAGAAGCTTTCAGAAAGACACCACTAACACCGTTATTGTGCTGCCTCTTCTGTATGACAATGTCAGTGGTCCAGATGTGACTTCAAAAAGAGCCCCAAATGCTCTCAGATAAACAAGCATTTTCTTCAAAGTCTCACTTAGATATTCTGGTTCTGTGTTTTGTTATATTTTAAAGATGCTTTTTAGCTCATTTCATGAAGCACAAAAAAAAATAGATTAACAATATGATATAGAAGAGTTTCATACAAGGTTATAAACTTAACTGCACTGATCAGAGACACAAGGAGCAGTAACAAGGAGAAGTATCTCTAAAAAACAAAAGGGTTTACAAAATGAGAAGTATACATGGAAGAAATGTAACCTGATAATTTAGGGAGCTACAACCAAAGAATTTAGTTCTAATGCAGCTGAAGAAAGAAAATGTAGAAAAATAATCACAGAAACACTATTAAGACAATATGAATGGATGTCTGTAGGATATGCTTACAGGAGAAAACTTAACCTAACTTAACCTAAATGACTGATTTTAGAACACCAAGTGACTACCTGGTTCTACTCTAAGCTATATACCACACCAGTTGCAGCTGAGGGAAGCTAAAAGGTTGGCAAAGTGAGAAGAATGTGATACTTTGATGAAGGAATATGCTAAAATCTTGTATTTATAACACCATCACACCTTGCTAGTCACCTTTTATTTGTTCCTGCACCTAAGAAACATATAAATTAAATAAACTTTCCTCACTCTGAGTTTTAAATTTTTGAAGCCACAATCAACTTCCATTTGAGTGTATTTCCTAACATCTATATTCTATTGGTATATAATCCACAAAATGCATTGGCAAACAGCGTATATGAGTAGTGTTGGGTATTAAGCATTTTGAAAGACTTAACTTTTCAATGTGTGGTTACAGCTTACAAATGCATTTTAACACTAGAGTGAAAAACACAAAATACTATCTTCTTTCTATATACAGCAATTTATATCTAAATTTAGTTCCTTAATGAGAAAAAGATTTTTGCTTCTGGAACAGCACTGCTTGTAACATTAAACATATATAACATTTAGAAAACGGCTCACAGAAGTAGGTGCCTTCGTTTTCCGAACCATCATTATGTAAAATCACGAGGGCCAATGAAGATGTTGATAAAATGCATGAACATAAGCTTGCTTACTCTTGAGAATGTAGCTGGTAAAAATTAATTGGTAGATGACCTTATTAGGTTTTAACAGAAAAGCCTGTTGCTAATATTTGTAAATCATTATGTGTTCGGACTAATTTCAAAGATAATTTTAAAATAGCAGTTTCAAGATGAGTAGGTTAATTTCATGACACAAAAAGATAGAATTCCAAGTGACAACAGATGCCATATTATGATTACAAGAAAAACCCCCAAAGACCTAGAATTATATTTTTTTTGTTATTTTATATTGTTGTTTACAGAAGAATTCTATCAATAAAATAAAAATATAAATAACTGGGATTGATTAATTATTAACAACTAGTTTGGGATAATACAAATTTCACTCTTTGTATCAAGTCCATAATAAACCTTGAACGTTAAGCCATAGGAAACAGAGAAAGTACAACCTGCATAGGCCTATCTTCAATAGCTATTCAACTTTATTTTCAACTTCTTTTAACTGCTATTTAAAATTTGCTTCAGTGGACAGCTAGGAGCTGTATTTTTTTTTTTAAACTGGATCAACCTGATCTGAATCTTTCCAGTGTATTAAAAGTATGTTATCCAAATTCTTTGCTTCTCTGGGCTTCACAACTTCTTCTCAGGAAGCTGGTTGAGAAGTCACTTGGTGGAGCACAATTGATCTACATAAGAACTTAGCACTGGCTATCCCACAACAGCTACACACAGGTCATGCAGCATCTTGCTTCAGAAATCAGACAGTACTAAAAACAAGAGTTGATTATACATTGCTGAGCATGAGAGCATGCCAAGGACTTGCACAGAAATCTCACCCTTCTCTCAGTCACATATCATGAAGCTGACATTTTCCTACTGTGTGAAATGTAATGGGGATATAAAAATCAAATAATTTATGTTCTTCTCCCTATATCATTTAAAGAGAGACTTAAAAAATGACTGTGACAACCAGAGGCACCCATTTAGCCTGTGTCTGAGAAACCTTGAGTGTGATGGTGGTAAGGGCTGGGTTGTGGACAAGTGTATTGTCATCCAGGATTATAGGGCAAGCATTTGTCACAAACAAATCTTCAACTCTGATTTAGCTACCTGATATAAAAGATCTAATTCAACTTAATGTCACACTGGCAGAAGAAGAGGATATTTAACTGTGAGAAATGTTGATTGTGAATGGAGTGTTAGACCTGTGAAAATCAATGAGAATTTAGGAACCTGAAAAAGAGGTATAGGTGTCTGAGCATATTAAACTATGCCTTGATAAATGATTTTAAGGGAAATACAGTTCACATTTAATGCATTATGTACTATAGTGTCTACAAGTCTTTAGTAAATTCAGCCTAATTATAAGTCCTATTTGCTTAAACAGATGAGCATATCAAGCAACCATGAGAAGACATTTTGGTGTTTCAACACAGCAGTGAAATTATTAAATATCTGACATTTGCCCTAGTTTCGAGATCAACATCAGGAAACTGCCGACTGGTGAGAAATACTATTTCCTGTTTAAAAGGTATAGAAAATAGTTTAATTTTACTGTGATGACACACAGTAACTTCAAAGCAGGTTTAGAGACACTTAATATCAAGGATTTTACAGACAAAGTAAAAAACCTAACTTTGCCTCGGATGGCTTACTATATGGATTGTAGAGAATATACAATGAAAGATTATACAGCTCCAGATAATTTAAGGTTACAATTTGGCTACGTGAAGATAACACCCAGTGTGGGAAACGTAAGGCAATGAATAAATCAGAGGTGACACCTGTTAATCTTAGTGAACATGATTATTGCTAAACCATATCAGATAGTAGGTTTTGAGGTTTGTAAGGAGAGTGTGGGTTTTCATATATTCTGATTCCACATTTTATATTCATGGAAATCACTAATACCTTTGGTGGCTGAAAATACTTTCTAGAGCAAATCCCGATGTTACACACTCTGGAATACTAGAGGTATACAGCATTTCTTTTTGAGGATGTAGGTAAAACAAGGCATTAAACTGTCAAGAGAACATGACTAATTGGGAAATCAAGAGAGATAATGATAGGCAAGTACTGCAGCTTAGGTGTTCAAAAGCAAACTAGCAGGCACCAGTCACATGTAGTGCTTTGCAGTTACTAGATTAGCAAATGAAGAAATATATTAAAAAAACCCCAAGATAACAGGGTAAATACAGTTAAGAAAACTGGTTTAATTGCATATGCATTAACAGTGTCACTGTCTTAAGTGGTTCTATTTTTAGAGCCCTATTCATATACTCAAGGGAAGACATGTAAGTACTTAGATATTAAATTGAGATTCTGTGAATGATAACATGACCCCATCAAACTTTGCTCTATTATAGAAATGTTGAATGTGTGTTTTCCTGTTCAGCCAGCCCAGTCCAGAATTCTTCATTCAGCTCTTCTTGTTAAGAAAAGCTGTCCATATTTTATTAAATACAAGTGTTGCCCAATTGAGTAATTCAGTGAAAACTCTGTAACTGCTAGGATGCTTCAGAACTGCAGAATGAATAAATATGGAATAATCTTTCACAGGCAGGATTCTACCCTCTGGGTTATGATATGTATTACTTTTCAAGGAGCAGAAAGAGTAAATACATACAAACTTCTGACAACTTGTGCAGGACGAAGGTGTGTTAACATTTGCTAAAACTGATGCTGCACTCGAAGACTTGTGTACAAATCTAAAGGGAAAATGCAAAGGAAGAAAAAAAGTCTTTAAAAATGAGGTTAAAGCATGAGGAAAACTATCCATTTTGAACAGCTGTAGATGTATATGTTCTGCCTGAGGACAGAGTGGGAGAAGATGATTTATTATTTTCTAGTAGTGTACTGCCATGTGTTTTTCTTGATCTGGTATTTGGGCACATCTATACTACATACAACCTATATACAAGCTTATCAAAATGCAAACATGCACATGCATACTTCCCTGTGATGCTAAAAAGACTCTGAACTAGTGAAAGGCATGTTATTTCTTACTTACTGGAATAGAAATGTTGCCTACTGTTTTGATATTAAATGAGGACTACTACTTGGAGATTCACCTCATTCTAAACTACTAGTATTGAGACATTGTACTCTTAATGTCTGTTTGCCTGTGTAATTAAGCATAAGAAGACTGAAAGAAATGTGTGTCATGTAAACTGTGACATTTTAAAGGCAATATTACAGAATTATATTATACTTCCATGGTAAGCAAAACCTAAGATTATCATAAATTGATTGTTGTGCAGTCACACACATTGTGTGAAATGATTTGGTGAAGTCTGATGAACATAAATAACAGCAAGCAACTCATTACCTTATTATTCTATGGACACTGACAGATGGAGCATGCACACACGGGGTGCGGGTGCCCAGGGGCTGTCAGGGGCTGCAGGGGCCTCTGTGAGGAGGGGCCGGGGCTGCCCCGTGCTGGAGCAGGCAAAGAGTGTGCAGAGGAAGGAGCAGCAGAGAGAAGCCATTATGGACTGACTGTGACCCCATTCCCCATCCTCCTGTGCTGCTCAGGGAAGGGAGAAGAGGCAGAGGAACCAGGAATAAAGGCATGAATTTAAGCCTAGGAAAAGGTGTATGGATGGGTGAAAGGTGCTTTAGTTTTTGTCTTTCTCACCATCCAAATTGGTTTTAATTGGCAAGAAATTCTGTTAATTTTCTGCAAGTTGAGTCTGCTTTGTCTGTGATGGCAATTAGTAAATGATGTCTGTGTCTCAAGCTCAACCTATAAGCTTTTCTGCTTTATTTCCTCACCCTGTCCTCTTGAGGGTGAGAGAGCGGCTGGATGGATGTCTGGCAGGTAGCCAAGGTCAGCCTACGAAAACAACTTGTTAGAATTCAATGACTGTAGACCTGCAGGCTGACTACAGGGTTTCATATACAGGAAAGACAGTGAAATATACACCTTAGATGCTGGAAACTCTTTGCTCTGAATATCCACAGCAAAAGGTATCTTGAACATCTGGGAAGTTATGCAGATTATTAGCATTTAGAATATATCAGCTGTATAGAATTAATATTTGCAAGAAATATACACAGAATAAATGTAACAAAAAGAAATGTTCTGCAAAGTTAAGTTCAAAAAACAGCTATTCCAGCCAATTCTGTTTAATTTTGATAAGCTTTTTTTCCATATTAAAATACCTCCTTACGGCCAATTATCTTCTTTCTCAAGAAAAGAACTCTTCCCTGCTAGTATCAGTAAAGAAATGAACCCAGTAGATAACTCACCTTCGGGTGTATGGAGGGAGATACAGATTCTGAAGATGCTAACTTACAAATTGTTTTTTTATATGCAAGACCAATCATCAAAGTGCCCAAAGTGAGTAGCTAGGCAATTAATCTTCTCCAGAGGATGAAAAAATGAAATTTCACATCTATACTTCCAAAGAGGAGTCAGGGAAGGGAAGAGCAAATGATCACTTGACTCCTTTCCTTCTTGGAATATTTTCAGACTTTTTCTTACAATTTGGCTTCCTTATTCTACTGTTACATCCCTACCAAAGAACCCTAATATTTAGAATTAAATTTTCATATGTCACTCCTGGTTATGCTAGAGGTGCCCACTCACATTTTTTGAATATATATTTTCAAAATTACAAGACCCCATTTCTGAAGGGAAATATCTTGGCTGGTTCACATTAAGGCAAATAAGGAAAACTTTTGAAGATTGAAATCTTTATTTACATTCCCAGTAATAAACTTCAACAAACATAACAAACATCCTACCATATGCAACTACTTTAAATCCTATTTCCTATTAATATACATTTTTAATGATGAGTTTAGTTACAAAGTTCTACATGTTGTAACCAGTCTGAGGAAAATTGTATTAGCAGACTTTTTTTGTTGTTTCAAAAAAGGAGCATTCATGTATAAAATAAAATATACGCAGTGAAAACAAATTATGAAAATGAGAATTGGTACTTAGGATTTTGTTTTTCCCTAGCAGCAGAAAATGACCTGCTATAATATCTAAAAATTAGTTGTTCTACTTATTGATAGACAATATTTCTAAATAATGTTTGTGATTTACATCACTTCTTGTTTTATAGACTTCTGGATTATGTCACACATAAAAGATATAAGCTATAGTTTAAGTTGGAATTTCCAACATCAATTGAAAGTCTGGTTGATCAATTAATATTTAATAAAATAAATTAATATCTAAATTTCTGTGACATGATTTGAGGGTATCAACAGTACATAAAACTTTCAGTGTCTGTTTAATTACTGCAACATTACTTATGTTGTCTTGAGCAATACTCTTTCTCTCAGAAAACCCAGAGTGTTAAGCTTCAAAGGTGAAAGTTGTAGTGGTTCAACAAGACTGACAGATGTCAATTCTCAGTTTCACCACTTTCTATTTCATTTTAAGAATACAATTATATAATGATAATTGGACAAAAATTTCTTGAAATTAATAATTATTTAAGAATTTTTTAGAATTGTTTTCTACTTTTTTTATAAATTGATGGGTTTGGGTGGCTTTTTTGTTGTCTGTTTTTACTGACCTCCAAGCTTCCTATGCTAGCAAACACATCACGTTCTTATCACAAATGAACAGAGGATTGCAAAGCAGTCTGGGTTATTTCCAGTGTTTTATGTTTACACATAGTACTTCAGAGATACAGCTATGATAAAAACTAATTGAAAATTCCTTATGTATCTCTGAGTGCTTGAGGCTCAGTGCAGAAATTTCTTGCAGTTCGTCCCCTTGGGAAGACTAAACCACCCAAGTGTTGCAAGTAGTCAACATTTTAAACATGGGCAATCAGTACTTATTATGATCCTATATTCATTTGTGTCATATTGTATATTCCACAGCAATTACTGTAGTAACCATTGACAACTTTGTTTATATATCAATGTACTTGCACTTGCTATTATTTTAATTAAAACATCCTCCTTATACATATTCTTAACAGAAAAGAAGTACTGCAAGTTAAACAGAACACTCATAAAATATAAATTTGTTAGAAAGTACCAAATATACAAACTTCATGAGTGTGTATATAGGCAAAATAATCTTTCCAATATTCAAGGATTTCTCTTTTCTCAATCTGTTCTTTAAATGGACCAACAGACAGGAACGGATGGCATTGTATTAAATAAAGATAACAGAAGAATAGCCTGATTGCAATTTATGCTGATAATACACTCCCTTCTTTCGCTTTCCTCCTCTTTCTGCCAGTTGGCTACAGACAATTAAACAGGTGATAGATGAACCCTTGGTTCTTGGATTTTACTGCAAATAATACAAAGTTTGAAAACACCAATATGTAATATGAATAATGAGCCCTTACTGACTAGTTTGCATTTCAATTGGCCTTGAAGAGTTTTACATGTGTGAACAATAAACAATCTAAAATAATGGTTAACTCTGAAGAAAATAAAAATCTTTAATCAGTGGGCTAAAAATAGTAGGTTACACCAACCTTTAAGCTATTTTTCTTTTGGAATATCCAAATGTTGTGCAATATTTACTACACGTGCCACTGCACAGCAGAATGGCAAAACAGATTATATGTATCTCAATTCAGAATTGTTGCTGCTGTGTTAAAGAACATAACCATCTCCTATAAGATAAATTTTTTCAGATAAGTTTGTAATTTCAAGTGTGTGCTTCTCTTATTATGAGGTGCATAGCCATGATAGCATGTCTGCAGTGAAATGGGTGCAGTGACTTGATTCACACCTTCATTAAGCACATCTCTTACCATTCTTGAAATCATTGCACCACTTGCTAATGGTAGGACCAAAGAAGTTGATTAGTGTTTGTTGCTCTTTATGTTACCACAAAAATATAGTAAAACAGATTTCACAGAGAAGCTGGAGCTCTCTTTGTTTCTTCTTGATTCCATGTCACGACGGAGGGAAGGACAGCACACCACGATTAACGTAGTCAGGGTGAAGTCGCTTTATTCTGGCCCAGCTGCCACCTTATATACAGTGCCTGCAGTGGTATTTGACATTTGACTGGTTCTAGAGCATCAGCAACATCCTTCCCATAGGCCAGGGTGTCAGAATATGTTACAAACAGTCCAACTCGCAACATTTTGTATCTTTCTGCAACTTAAGCCTACGCCCTGCTTGCTCCAAAGGGCAGCACCAACACCATGGCTGTCAGTTGTCTTTGTGACTCAGCACAAAGGCCTCGGTGCTTGGGTTTCTCACAGGATGGCCCTCCATTTTCAGCCATCCATCAATTCCCCCTTCTTCTTTTTGCGCAACCCAAGCACCTTGTATTAGTTTTTTAATAGCTTGCTGTAAGCATTGCCATAACACACAAAACATTATTGAACAAGTAACTAACATAACCAAAAA
>VZRW01009350.1:47513-67916 GCA_013398125.1 Aegotheles bennettii | reverse complement strand
CTAGGATTCTGTGATTCTCTGTGCTGGGAGGGCTGTTCTGTTCGGAGCTGCTGTAGTTACTGGTGGAAGTTCTCAGGCTGATAGCTCTGTGTCAGCCCTGAAAACAGTTCTGAGCAGCATTAGCATAGTTCACGGGTCGTGCCACAGCCATCAAATGAAACTTCAAACATAGTAGTTTAAGCCTCAGCCTTAAGGGCTCGGGTACCTTCTCTTCCAGAAGCACATAGATTATTGTCTTACCATTGACTGCTTTCTGTTTCTCCTTTGGTGTCAGTTTCTGTGTGCTTGGTACAGTGTGAGAAGAGAACATCGAATGGTGGAGTTCATTATGAATTTGGGATGTAACTGAGGGTACCAACATTCATGGTTTGTCTTGAATTTGCATGCTAGGACTTGGTCTTTTCTGGCAGTTGCTGTTGCAGTGGGCATGCTGGATACACATGATGGAAGGTGTCTGACATAATTTTAAAAATAAATCACTGGTAGAAGGCTAATGTTTTAGGTTCTTCTAACTCAAGAAAGCTACTGCATGATGTATCGATACAGAGCTCCACAAACTTTTTGCGGTGCTTAAGACCAAATACATTGTATGGGTTAGACGAGTGGAATCTCCTGTGGCTGGTGCAGCACGCTTACTTGGCTGAATTCTGTCAATTTTCATTCTCTCCTTTTTGTTTTTAATATGTAAAAAAATACTATGTTCTAGTAAAGTCAATAGAAATTGTCATTATGTGGCTGGATTTCATTCTTTATAATAATTTGTTTGAAGAAAGTTTTAAGTACTGCGGCTGATAGGAATGGTTTGTTGTAGTGTTAGTTTTCACTCTGAGATTTTCTTAGGAAACAGCATTTAGGAATGAGTCTACATTTGATAAAACTATCTGTCATATTTAATATAATTGAAGTGTTTTTAAGCAAGTAAGCTTTTTTTTAAGGTGACATGGTGTTGATGATGTTCAAAAAATTACTGTGTTTTCCAGAACATATGATGTCTGTGAACTATGTCCAGGACCCAATCTGAACATGATTGTAGGTGCTAATGGAACCGGAAAGTCAAGCATTGTTTGTGCTATCTGCCTGGGACTGGCTGGAAAACCTTCTTTCATAGGCCGAGCTGATAAAGTAAGCATGAACTTTTGTTATTTTCATGTTTAATCTGAATTTCACTAAGAGCTGTGTCTGGCAGAGGAGGGGAAAAAGGACTGTATTCATTGACTTCCTTTATTTTTATAAAAAGGTGTCCAAATTGTAGATAACCTCATCCAGAGGCAAGGGCTTTTACCAAAGAGGTTTTGTCTTACGTAACTACTGGTTGTCTTGGCTAAATTACGGAATGGAAACATCTGAGTTGTACTGGAACCTGAGTTGTACAGAGGTTATATTTGAAGGTGTCTTAAGCCACAGTGGGGTAGGAAAATGCCACCTAATGTATAAATAACATTTGATCAGAAATACCAACTGAAAGAGAAATTAAAAAAAAAAAGGCTAACTTAAATTTTCAAGTATATGGAACTAGAAGAAATAACATACCCTTAATGTGTCTGAGATTTTTATATAAAAGTATGGAGCCACCGATCTTTGTTTTAAATGGATTTTTTTAGATTTTTAAAAGTTTTTATTTGCAAGAGATCATGTGTTGACATTATAGTAGGAAGTTTCTGTTGTCAAATTTTAAAGTTTTACTCTTGCTTTCTTGGATATTCTGTTTGGATGGAGTGTGTTTCAGTAGGTCTTTGGAGCACTGAATCTGAGTACCTGAGTGGTTGTACAGCTCAGTCTTGAGCAAATGTCAATATGGAAACTGACTGCATGGCAGCACCGCGTGTTGGTATTTTTATTGGCTTTTCATGTTTATGCATTTTTATACTATTAGGATTGGCAGTTATATTAGTACAGATATTTGATAATGTTTTTCATTTGTGCTGCCTTTGTTACCCAGATTCATGAGAACTTAATCTCTAGATCTGCTGATTATAATTTAGTCAATTTTGGAGGTTGAAATTGATCAGAAATTACTAACCTGGGGAGGAAGTTCTAATGCTGCTAGTTGATGAGGAAGATAATAATGTCTTCCTTTTTTTTAGTTAATACACAACCAAAATAAATTTTAGGTTTTAATTGTAAGTTTTCAGTAAAATATCCCATTACAGCAACCTTATTATACAAATACGTATTTTTGTAAATGATTACATTTTAATACACCATTATTTTGCAATAATAACTTCTGTAATTAATTTTGTAGGTTGGTCTCTTTGTAAAGCAGGGGTGCTTGAAAGGTGTAGTAGAAATTGAACTGTAAGTAGCAAAATTGTATTTTCTTATCCATTTTGTATTAGATTATTTCCGCACACAAAGTTGTTTTAAAAAATCTGGTGTACAGAGGTCTGTCATTAAGCTGGTGATTTACTTTTTCTTTTTTTTTTTTTTTTATCCAGAATTCAAAATTTTAAGGTCAAATAATTACCACTCAAGAAGTAAGCAGTGATGGCTGGTCTTGATTTCACTTTCTGAAGCATTTTACCTTATCATGATGTACAAAGAATATATAGATAAAGATTAATGTATATGGTCTGTGTACCTTTTGATTACATTTAAGGTTCATATGATTAGATACAGTCAGCACTGCCATCATGACATAGTGGTTGGAAATTATTTTTAAAGAAGAACAGAGGAAAAAAACCCTAAATTTTAAAACCGAATGTTCTGCCTTTACTTTCTTACACTGAGACTGCTGCTATGAGTGGCTTCTTTACATTCTTAACGAAAACATCACATACTGAAACAAAGAGAATTAAAAAACAGATCTGACTAATTATAGCTAATGCAGTCTTTTAGTTAAGCTTTTGTAAAACAGAGCAACTAAAAATCACATGGACTTACTCTGTAAAATTCCATCAAGAGCTTGGGGTTACAGGGCAGTATTACATGCTTCCTGTATTTATTTTTTTTTTAGCAACTAAAAAGAGACTGTCCTAATAGAGCTCCTAAATGGGTGCTTTTTTGTGGAGATCTTAACATGAAGCTTTAATAACACAGGTGGTTTTGATAAGCCTTAACCTGGTCTTTTTTCCTGAACAAAGTAGAACATACAGCTAATCAACTGTTTCAGAGCCCGAGTTAATTTGTATAACAATTGGCCACCTTGAAAAGATTGTATAAAAAGAAAATTGTGTTGAGGTAAAAAGATATACTGGAACAGGCCTTCCAAAAATGCTATCCACTTGTGTACTTGTGGGAGTGATCAAGTAAGATATTCTTTGGAGACTGGCCAAGCAATGAATGGATCAGGAGGTAGGATGTCTGTCAGGTAGGTGGTGTGATTGTTTTCACGTAGATAACATCCCAATGTTACCTGCAAGTCTGAAGAGAGACTTGCAGTATGTGAAGACTTAGCATTTTTACTGTAGTGATTGCAGTGTAATTCAGTCCTTCATCTAACTGGTAGAAAAGATTTAAATGCAACATCTAGGGTGTGAGAGCAGTGATGCATAAGATTGCTTTTTCACAGGAATTTAAAAATTTGAGTTCTGTAAGCACACAGTCTTGGTTGAGTTTGGCCTTGGTTTGTAATTAAAATTACAATATAATCTATAGTAGTAAGCTATAGTAGTATAAAGCTATAGTAGTAAAAGGTCCTGAATTTGATAGAAGAGCACGGCTTTGTAGGCCTTTTGAAGGAGGTCTGGTGTATTAAAATAAGGTAGCGGATACTGGTGAGGAAGTAATCCTACAGTCTTCAAGTCAACTCATATCCCTGTGGCACTTACTCCAAATACTGGAAGCTGTTGAGTTACTCACTTCTACTTTGACCTCTATTTTAAGTCTCCTAAGGTACACAGCCTCCAAACTCTTATGAGCCCTTATCATCAGTCTTTAACAATATGCTGACTGAACAGGCAGTAGGCCATTTCTAAATCAAAATGGTGACCAAAATTTCAAGAGTTTATGACTATCTCGTTGCTCATTTGTTCTTTATGCATCTTAACCAGAATAAATTTTTGAAGGTAAGTGTTGAGCTAGAGAACTAAGTGGATAACTGATGCATCTTTGCTGTTCTTTAAAAGCAGAAAATGAAAGCATACTGGTATTTTTCATACTGTGTGATACTATTTTTATTCTTAAATGGAACGTATATACAGGGCTTATTGGTGTAGTTCTGTACACTAATATTTTTTACTTTAAAGACATGGAGCTAATGTGCACCTCCTGCATACCATTTTTAAAACTTAATAAATGTCATATAAAAAATACAGTTTTATATAAACCATTCACATTAATAACTTTTGAATGGTTCATAAATTTAGCATGAGTATGTAATTTATATAATAGCTTCTTCTGAGTTAAGATTTACAGACATTCTTGACATTTTCCATGAGAGATTAATTTATCACTGAAGTACTGGGTATTTTCTGAAGCATAAATTTTGAATCTGCTGTTACTGTCCAGTTAATTTATATTAAATATTTAGATATCTAAAAGTCTTAATACCATAACTCTAACCTACTGTGACACTTGGTAACCTTTGTATATTCTGAAAAGTGTAAACACTTATTTATATTAATCAGTTTTCAGAAACCTGACAACATCACTATCACACGTGAGATTCAAGTGGTGAACAACGCATCAGCATGGTTTATCAACAAAAAGCCAACAACCCTGAAAACAGTAGAAGAGCAGATTGCAGCCTTAAACATCCAAGTGGACAATTTGTGCCAGTTTCTTCCTCAGGTATAAATGAATTTTGAAAGACAGTGCAAGTGGAGTGCTGTGTTTTGAGAGGGTTTTGTTGCTTGTTTGAATAGCAGCACTAGCAGGGGTATCCCTCTGTCCTGTCTGTGCTGCTGTCGGGATATTCTTAACAAATCCTTAGGGAAATTTTTATTGAGGTCTAGGGATCTAGCGTTGTCTCTGTACCTTCATCTGCATGGTTCCTGTAGTTCTGCATGCCCGACTTTCCCAGTCAATCCCTATGTGCAGTTTCCTCTATTTATATCCAATTAGTTGCTCAAGTTTGGATCCTGTACTTCCTGAGTTAAGGGAAAGACTTAACTGGATTTCTCTCTCCAAAAACCAGGAAGCAGTCCTACTAAAGACTCTACAGTTGCAACAGAGACTACTACTAGAGTCTTTTTGGTAACGTCTATGGCTTAGTGTGTTAAACAGGGTTTAACGTGTAAGAGTAAAATTGTCGTGATGGAAAGTAGCATCTAAAGAAGAGAGAAGATTAAATAATACTGCAAGCAGTTTCCATATCTGAGTCCATGCTTGGGGGTGTCAGGATTTATGTGCAGATAACTTAAGGTGCTTCAGAATTGCCCCTTGAAAAAAAAATTATGGGGGGGTTCTTTCCTAAGATCTCCTCAGTTCATGTGCATCATCAGGAATTGGTAGTAAAAGGAAACCTTATCAGAGCCTAGAGAACCATGGGTTTGTTTTTCTAGTCAAGGAGAAGTGCATTTAAGAAGACATGCTGAAAACCTTTAAAACTTAGAAAGCTTATACTGTGGAAACAAATATTCTGTGTTTTTTTGTTCATTTACATATTCACAATATGAGTAGAATTTTCCATGTACTCTGCCAACACAACTGTTGTATTTAAAGCAGCTTTTTTTTCTTTAGTACATAAATGTCAGGTCAGTGAATATTACTGTATGGAAAGTTTTGGTTTGTTTGTTCTCTGCTGCTGTAGCAGTGGCAAGCACACTTTTCACTCTAGTCTTGGTTTTGAGCTGTTTCTTTGCCTTGGACAGCAGCAATGCTTCCAGCCTTCATACTGATTTCTATGCTGCTTAACTTTTGAGTTAATCATAGAGTTTATACTGGGAAGATGTAGCCTCAGCAGCCTGAGAATCAGTATTAAGAATACAGTAGAATAAAACCTTAAATTGTCTGTACTAAACTGTCTTGTTCAGAAGAATGATAGCCAATTCAAAAATAATGAACCAACCCATGTCCTCTACAACTACCCTTAAAAGCTGCCAAACAACCAAGAATACCTAAGATTTAAGCTTAAATCATTCCAGAACAACTTCAAGAAAACCATGTATGAGATCTTACAAGTGTTCAGGAGGGTTTGATTGCTACTCTGTGAGATGGTTGTCCTAAGCTTAACTGTGCCAGAGCTACCAGGCATAGAACTGTTAGGTCAGATGATTTTCATTAGAGGTATGTTACGGTATTTAAATCTAGTATTACTGCATTGCACTATTTTAACTAATAATGTATTTTTGTAACTGCTTGCTTTTTTTTTTTTTTACTTTGATAGGACAAAGTTGGTGAATTTGCAAAACTGAGTAAGGTTGAGTTGCTTGAAGCCACTGAAAAATCCATCGGTCCTCCAGAAATGTACCAATTTCACTGTGAACTGAAAAACTTCAGAGAAAAGGAAAGAGAACTGGAGGTAAATGTGAACATTATAGAGACAGAGAGCGGTGACTGTAGGGACATTAGCGTAACAAAATTTAACGTGAGGTCTTAAAAGAATTAGAAGATCATATTTCCTTGCAAAGTCTGTGGTAAGTTGATTTAACCAAATAATACTCATCTTCTCTCAGAATATGTTCACTCTGACACGTGCTCGTAAGCACAAAGACACATGTGCAAGTGGTCTGGACACAGAGGATCAGGAGTTCCTGTTCTCAAGTACTCATCACTTCTCTAGGATTCTAGACTGGCAACTTTTCTGGACAGATATTTTCTACCTTATAGAAGTCATCAGCTGTGATAGCGTGGTCCCTTGCTTCAATGTTGCTGACTTCAGCTTCCGTAAATTATGGACAAGATTGTTGCCTGCTACTTGTTTTTCCTTGTTTGAAATAATAACAGACAAAGAGGAAAAGGGAGAGTGTATGCAATAAACCTCAGCCTTGTTGCTGTCATGGTTTTAGGACTTGGGGTCATTCCCTGACACCTACTTGTACTGTGAGCTTACCTAGAGCCCAGGCATAGTGATCTTTGCAGAAATAATAGGTTCTTTGCTGTTACAGCTGGGAATGGCATCTTGGGAACAGTGTTCTGGGGACAGTGTCTGTTGTTAGTCATACAAGCCATTCTTCTAATTCTTTCTTCTGCTGTTTCTTCTTGTGCTTGCACATGTGCATGCATTACCACTCATGTGCTGCATTCAAACAACCTTAATGTTTCTGTTACAAATCTCTACAAGATCTCTTACAAGCATTTTTGCTACTTGTATTTCAGTTACAATGGTTTAGAAATGTGTAGGTTAATGGAGGCTTGAGCTGTAGGGAGTAGCTCCCTAAGAAAATAAAAAATTTAAAGTGTTTTCTCCAGATTAAGGTTTCTGTTTAACTCAGGGGTTTTTTTTCATAGGAAATGTGTGATAAATGTGCTTAAAAAAACTGGACAACTATTCCTAGTTGGGTTTTTCCCCTCTAATTACTGCTGTGCTAAAATGTTTTCTCTAGTGTTAAATTTCTGCTTTAAAGTACAGTTGAGGTGTGGATTATTTCTGAAAAGTGTTTTCACAAAGTGCAGTCTGTAAAACATGAAAATGTATCTTATTATAGAACTTGTGCAGAGACAAAACCAACTCTTTGGAGAAAATGAGACAGAGGGTTGAACGATACAAACAAGATGTTGAGAGATACCATGAGCGCAAGCGCCATATAGATTTAATTGAGATGCTTGAGAGGAAGAGGCCTTGGGTGGTAAGTTTTTGTTTTCTTTTCAGTGTGTTTCTCACCTAAGCCATTTTTCCTAATACTGCAATACTAGAAATATGCTAAAGACGTTTGACCAGATTACCTTGAACATCAATACAATTGCTTGGTGTTCATGGCCTAACTTTGATCAGAAGTTTGGTTGCATACTTAACTGGAATGAAGAAGCTGCTTAGGTAGTAACTTAAGTAGTTACTGCCCATTTAGGAAATCCATCACTATGGGACAAGAGCAGTACTTCTTTTATTCCTTGCAGACACAACTGGCTTAATTTAAGCTGTGCTTAGCCAGTTCCACTTGCTTCTTCCAGCTGTAACTTTTTTTTTTACAGAATATTTTTTTGTCTTTTACAGATTGCCTTCCCCCTTTGCTAATTTTAATTTATTAATTGAGATTTGCTGTGCATGTCATAAATCATGGTGACTATAGGTTGCCAGTCTCCAAGATGTCTGCATTTGGAGAGATGGAAATTTTAAACAAATTCAAAAGAGCCCAGAGTCAAGGACAGGTCATTTATACAAAGCAAAATAGGTCTTTATGAACAGTGCTTTGATGATTGTAGTTTAGTTTAACATTGAACGGTCAGTCAAATTAAATTACTATAAACAGCTTAAGCTGATGTGAATTTTATTACATTGAAGCAATATGTTGTTTGCCTTGTTTACGAGCTTTATAGAATTAATGAAATACAGAACTTACAAAAACTTACTTGTGGAGGATGCAGAAAAAATTCATAAGGCATTTTGTTACAATTTTTTCAGGTAAGAGCCTTACATGGGTATGCAAAGAACTTTGTTCCTTGTATCTTGAAGAGAAACTAAATTCAGGGGATCTGCTTTCACTGCATTCAAACTCTGTGCTAACTACACAGAGGGATATAGGAGCAGCAGCTGAAATAGATGGGTGGTGGTAGTTTCTAAGTAAGCGGGCTATACACTTTGTGCTGTTAGGAAGGGACTTGGGCAGTTGCTGAATGATGCAGGTTTTTCCAACTACACAAACATTACCCTGGCTTAGTTAGCAAGAAGAGAGGGTTATTTTATTAGGAGAGATGTAGGTCTTGCATAGTTAATGTGGATTGATGCTGATTGTTCTCTACTGTAAGATATTTGCAGATACAGAACTCTGAAGGCTGGTTGAAAACTGGTGGGGGGAAACTAAATTAAGAATCTTATCTGCTGTCAGTTACATTGCCTTCCATAAATTTGAGCACATTGCTGTTAGTCACATGTTTCTTAAGCAAATATAGACAGACTTCTTTGCGCCTTACTCACTACTGTCTTCTAGGCAGTTTGTGTTGCTGAATATATTATATACTTTTGGTAGGTGCACTCAGTCAGGAGAAATGTAACTTTTTGGCCACCTTGTGATGGGACAGCTGTGTGTAGTTCTGATTTGTAGTACAAAATCTGTGGTGTCTACCAGATTACTAGCAGTCACTCATCTGTGGATAATCTACAGTTGAAATCAAAGGTCATGAATGTAATTTATTTACTCTGTAGAAGATAATTTGAACTGCAGGCTGCAACAAAATTTTACATGGTAATCTTCAGTGCACAAGATGGTTTCTGTTTTGTGATTTGTTAAATCCTGATAGGTCTCTTAGTATTCTCCTATATTGCAAAACATCAAGCTCTCGCTGCAGGGAGAAATGCACTCTTATAAGGGCATATTTCTTTGCCATCTGACTTAAGACTGTTTAGTTCTAAGAATAAATGTTTTTGATGTCTTAAAATTGGGTTCACCAAGGTTGAGAATAGCATGGGATCTTATTGTTCCTTCTGTGGATGTTCTCCCTCCCCCATCATCCCCAAAAGGTAGGTTCCTACTTGTAGACCAAACATACCTAGTTGTTTAGAAATGCCTCTGTAACAAAAGCAAATAGCTAGTGAGCCTCCAAATCAGCCAGGAGGCAGATGTATAAACACTATCTAAATATATCTATATATATANGTTTAGAAATGCCTCTGTAACAAAAGCAAATAGCTAGTGAGCCTCCAAATCAGCCAGGAGGCAGATGTATAAACACTATCTAAATATATCTATATATATATGTAAAATAAAGATATATAAATGAATATATATATACACACACACATATATGTATAAACTTCTCCAGGTTATGAAATGGAGAAGACAGACAGCTTGAAAACAGGTTAACTGAAATATAACACTAGATTGTCTCTTGATCCTGGTGGAAAAAAGGAAAAGTCTAGCGCTGAACTTGTTTTACTAGTTGACCACTGTAGAACTGCATTTTTATTCTGAAGACTCCACTGCTCTTCATCTGAGCAACACTTTTCTAATCAGGTGTTCTTTCTAGTCAGTGCCAGATGTTTCTGTATGTGGGGGATTATACACCATTTTCATATATGTCTAATGGGCTTTTGAGCATCTGCTTTAAATTTCATAAAATGGGCCCTCGGAGTACAACATTCAAGATTTGGTCTCAAGGATTTAGGGCAGATTTTATGTTCTTGTGTGTACCTTGATGGAATTTCCATCAAATGATTGTGTCATCCATAATCAGTGAGCACATTTAAGCAGCTACATTTTTTTTTACATAGATAGCCCTTCTTTTGTAGGGTCTTAAAGAAAAGGGATTTCTTACCCCTCCAAGCTTAAGCTTACAGTAGTATGGTATACCATAAGGTATTACTGTTTTAAGGTAGTATGGCAGGAGGAGGTGCTGTTTCTCCTGCTGTAAATGTCCTGAAAACACACAATTATGAAAATGTGTTTTGACCAAGCTGTGTCCATTCTTCTTTTCCTCCTCTTCCATTCACAATTAAGAAAAGCTTTGTTATGTAGTTTAGGTGCAAATAACTCTTGGGAGGGCTGAAATCCTTTGGAAGTTCTGCAGATCTTCAGCTAAGTGTATAATTACAAGCATCAAGGTTGTTTTCTTGAAGGTCTCAAAAATACAGAGAACTAGTGAAAAGGTTTTCTTAAAGAGATGGAGGGATTTGTTGTATAAAAACCATACCTAGACAATTTCTAGGGAAATTGATGGTACTGTGCATTTGCTTTAACCTTGAAATATAATACCTTATTTAGAACAGAGCTAAATTTTAAGCATATTCTTTCAGCTAAGTTGAAGTATAATTGCTTTATCTCTATAACTTTGTGCTGGTGGCTACTGATCGTACCACACATCACAGAATTACAGCAGCTTTCTTCAAATACTTTTTGGTTTTATAAAAGTACTATGAAGAAAGAATTTGGATTTAATAGACTAAGTTGGTGTATTTGTGATTTAATTGTGTGTGTTTATAAGTGAGACAATTAAATAACTAGCTTGCAAAAAGTGGTAGCAGGTAAAGCAGAGTTAGCTGTTACAGGCAGAGATTGCAGGCTATCTTTATTTATTATTTTTTTAATGCTCCAAAGCTTGGAATAATCTAGGCATATACTCTAAACCAGGGGCTTTCTTTAGTGCCTGCCAGATACAACAACTTTCCCTTCCTCTGCATCCCCACATAAATTTATCTACTCCTCCCTCTGGCCCTCTTGAATATCTTTTTTTCTCATGAACCCTTCAGAATCATTGAGCATCATGTTCGTTGGTTGGTTGGTTTTGTTTGTGTTTGTTGGAGGTGGGGTTTGTTTGTTTGTTTGTTTGTTTCATTTTCTTTCCAGAGAGCATAACACAAAAAATTCACTAGTAATGACTGGTTCAGCCTAAACAACTTTCTCCCCAAAGTTCCCGCCTTCTTGAAGTGAAGGTCACCATACTGCTCGCCATCTCTTTCTTCTCAGGAATGCATCTCCAGTTCAATTCCCTAGATAGTGACTTCTCTGGTATTTGTGATGTATAGTGGAGTTTTTGTTTGTTTTCCAAAATTCTGTTCCATTCTGTCTCTACCCTTGGTTTACTTCAGAGTTATGTCTTACTGACTTTGATCTGTCCAGCTCTTTCCTTTTCTTTCTCTGAAGTTTCCTGTGGTTGTTTGCTCTTTAGCTTAAGAACTACTGCCTAAGTGGTGCTCAAACTATGGATAGCAGGTGCTAAAGAATTACTTTTTCCACACCGATCCCAGATGGACTCAGATGCAAAGTAATTGCACACAAATTGATCATTTTTTCTGCCACTTGACTTGCGTATTATTTAAGAACCATTAAATGTATGTGCTTGTTCACTGGAGACTGGATGATCCCTATGTCTTCTAGTCATAGTGACTAGTAACAGGAGGATTTCTTAAGTAGTTGCTCTACTACTAGCTTCTCAGTGAGGTTTTTCTCTTAAAACTAATGTACAATTAAATAAAACGTTAGAGCAGTATAAAATACTGGAATGGAAGACAAAAGTCTTTAATTATTTTACTTTCAACTCCTCCAAGGAATATGAAAGTGTTCGTAAGCAGCATGAAGAAGTGAAACAAAGCCGAGACCAAGCCAAGGAACAACTGAAGAATCTGAAAGAAATGCAGTCCCCAGTGACAAAAAAAATCCAAGAAACTGAAGAATATTTTAAGAGTCTGGATATGAAAATCAGAGACAAGGTAGGTATTGTAATTTCTCAGTTAACGTATGTATTATTTCAGATGTTCTATATTCAACTTTATAACATGTGAAGCAATAACCTCTTTCTAGTGTGCTGTGATAATGTGTTTCAGAAGAAATCCTTCTGAAATACTCTTGCCCTTAGTTCTCACTGCCTTCTCCATGTCTCTATTCCATTAAAAGCAGTAAAATTCAAGGAATAAGTTTCTTAGTAAGCCTTCAGTAGCAACTCTGAAAGTCCACTCTCTTGGCTTTATAAGAGCATGCAAATATTGTAATTCTCTTCACAGAACCTTCAAAATCTTCAGGGGTATAATACTACAGTTTCCCTAAGCTAGGTACTTAACTTGAATGCTTTGCCTGCTTTCATCTGTTCTGTAGTTTGGGTTTGTGGATGCTTTGATTATGTTCTGAAAAATCTAGCCAGTTTGGGTGATTAATTAAATTACAACTCTTTTTGGCTTAAAAGTATTCCCCTAATATTTAACCTAATTCCATGAGTAGGGTATAATTTTTTTATTAGATAATAATCTTCCACCAGTGGTGAATACTTTTATATGTAAGAGAATTCAGTGGTAAATCTGCCTGCGCCTTACAGCTTACTGTCTGGTTTTTGAATAGCTGCTCATTTCTGGGGATGTGGAAAATTACTGTTTCTGTGTGACAAATAGGAAAATACTATAGTTCTCTGCAGGATTTTAGCTCGTGTACTATTCAGGCTGCAGAAGTAATTTTATGCATAGGCAGCACAAATTTTTAATGGATAACCAAAGTTAAATGATAACATTAGAGTGTTTTGCTGCAGTGAGTTCTGTTTGAAGATAACTTATCAGATCAAAGGACTTGGTGTGAAGGCATGTGTGACACCTGCAGAGAACTGCTGTCATAAAGCATCTTGTAGAATCAGGGTTTGAAACCTTAGCGGCATTTAGTGCACTGTGAACTACGATTCTGTCCATGTGCTTTCTTTAAAAAAAAAACAAACAACCTTCCTGCCCCCCCAACAAAAAAAAAAACCCAAAACACAAAACCAAACCAAGAAGACTAGACAAACAAAAAACACAGGTGGTTGTTCACACCACTTCTGCTTTTCTTGTGATGTAAACTGTACCAGACAATACTACTTATCCAAGTACATTATTATTATTGTTATTATTATTACTACTACTAAGAAAGCACTTTGCTAAGTGTGATCTTTGCATTTTGTGCTCCACAGTACTGCAAGAGTTTATTTTGCTGTGATTCAGAATACCTAAATGCTTAAAAATCTTGCAGCTTTATTGAAGTGGGCTTTTTTTGGGTGTGGTTGGAGTCTTTTGTTGGTTTTGTGTTTTTTTGTTGTTGTTTAACAACAACAGTTAACAGCTGGGAGCTTGATATTAATTTTCATAATGCAGTAAAAGCCTCCATGCTTATGAAATACTAAGCTTTGTTTTCACCGCTTGGTGTTACTCTGCTAGGTTTTACTCATATCTTTCATTTTAATGTTTTATTAATACATTTTTTAAAACAAGAAGTAATTTTGCTGCACCTTTGCTATTCTTGGAAGTATTGGGCTGTATTCATACAAAAGTTATTCTCTGTTGGTGTGAGTTTCACTCTGTATAAGAAACCTAGGAAAAAACTAAGCATTTTAGCCTTAATTTGCAGGAAGGATGTTCAGCATAGGCTATTTGCTACAGAACTGTGGAAGAAAAACTGGGGGAATGTGCTATCTGATTGAGTAATACTCTAGAATCAACATTTTTCTGCTCAATCTAAAGTTGTGGATTAAGGCTTTCACACACTAAACGTTCACGGGCTTAACGGTATGCTGAAGTGGTGTTTTAATTTCAGCCCAGTGAATGAATTAGGGTGCATTTTGTTCTACAGTATTCCAGAATCCGAAAAGATGGGAAGGAGGAAAGAAGGTTAATGAGATATTCTGATACTGCTTCCCAGTGATTTATTTAGCATTATTTTGATTATAAGGTACAGCTAATTCTATGTTGTATATAGTAATAAGTCATTTCCAAACCTGACTTTTGTTCTGATTTTAAATCATATGTCCAAATCTAATTTGAATGATTAGTATTCTGTCTTGAAGAAACCTCTTCAGAGCCCAAAATAATGGAAAGAGGCTTAAGGGAATATATTATATACCTGGTTATGATGTGTACAATTTGTGTGACATCAGGCAAGCTAACAAGACGTTAGAGCTGTATTGCTACTTCTGGAACTTTTGTGGCAGTAACTTTTTTGGGTACTGAAATCCATTTCCCTCGCACATACCTTCTTCATCGGGCTGTGAAAATGAAGTTCCTTTAAAGGAGAATCTGTATTGTTTGCACTGTCAGGAGATAGTTTTGACCTAAGGCAAAACCTGGAGGCTTTTAAGTAACACACCTTAAAATTGCTTAAATGGTTCCTTCTTCATTAGTTCTTCACTTTTTCATAGATAACGCTCGAATTTATTGTAACATTGAATTTTATCCTTGTAGATGCAAGCATTTCGTAAACATTTCACAGTTAATTATGCTGTGAGCCAGTTGATTAACAAATGATTTTATTATAAAAACAGTGTAACTCTATTTTTGGCCCGAAAGTTATTTTCAAGCCAGATTTCAATTTGACATTGAGGGAAAGCAGTTTAGCATTTTAAGCCCTCTCTGTTTTGGACACAGGGAAGGGTAGAGAACATAATTGTCTTTGAGTCCAGGCTTATATCCATTATCAAATAACTGTAAACCTGACTGCTTCTTGAGATCTTGCTCCTGGCTTGAGGATACACGTGTGAGGGCATAGATAAACCACCTCTTCATTATGTCTTCTTTGTACTTTGTTGCCAAAAAGCCAGGCACAGTGTTACAGATTTTTGATTGGGAGGCACTGGACTGAAAGTAAAGACAAAGCTAAATCTGGAAAGAAATCGAAGTATTGATACACAGCAGGACTGTTTTTTTTCTTTTCTCTGTGTTAAAACCATTTTATGGATTTGGTGAGACTAAGAATGCCTGGCAAAATGTGCTTCAAGTGTCTAGGACATGTAGATTCTGAAAAAGAAGAGATCAGTCCATCTTGTAGGAAGAGGTTGATAAAATCGTATGAGAGAAGCCTAGAATACTTTCTGCTTTAGGCTCTTTAAAGGCATTTGAATAGAGTGAACTATGCAATGCAGGGGTTTTTTTAGCAAGATTTGACAGTATAAAGCGGTGTGTTATGGTTGTACCATGAAAACCATAAAGGCAATTACTTATTAATCTGTTCTGTAAGGTAAGTATGTGTAAATATATGATGACTGAAAACATAATAACTGAAAATTTTAATTCCAGTTCCTTACTAGTCTCCTGATATTGAGAGCCTTCAGAATTGTTTTGTGAATATTTTGCATCAATTTCCTGGGATAGAGCTTCCTCTTCAGAGTGGCTGCCTGGGGTCTTTGGAGAGAGCGTCACAAAATCAGTATTGCATTGCAATCAGCTGCAAGACCAATGTTGCCTTCATGCAAACAACTGTAGAGTCTTATTATTGTGCACTTTTCAGGTTATGGGAGGGGGAAGCTTCTGCATGGTTTTATTTTATCAAATGTTGTGTTTTTCAGTATGACTCAGTTTTTAGGAAGACATTTCTTCCAGTGAGAGTGCTGTGTGTGTTTGTTACCATGTGTGCACAGTCCTTCCATCCTTCTGCATTGTTCCAGTAATCTGCTTGCACTGTTTTCAGCCTGGAGGGCTCAGGGAAGGAGGAATTAAGTTTGTAAAGAAAGCACAGTACATTTCCACTATGTTCAGGACTCAGCTATACGAGTGCTGGGGCATCCTGACCTACTAAGACCTGCTTTGAACAAGGGATTAGACTGGGTGATGCCCAGAAGTCCCTTTCAACCTATATTATTTTACAGCTCTATAGAAGCTGGAAAGGTTAGGGAAAGAATAGAGACACAAGAGCCAACAAGCTCTCAAACTCAGCTGTGTAGCTTTAGGACAGTATACTTCAGGGGTAGGATGACTGACAAATTCTGTTTCGGCTGTCCTGTGCCTAGAAACTTAAGCCTTTCTTGCTCTAAGTATAAACTTTGCTTGGTATAGTTGGTTTTGAAAAAGAGGCAAGAACACTTTGTAAGTGTAAGGATTTGAACATAGCATTTTTATTGAAATCGAGGATGGACTTTAACATCAGTTTGGGTTGGGAGACTTCTTCCATATGTCATGCCTGAATTTGCAGTTCTATAGCTGAATGGTTGTGAACAGTTTATATGCCATTATTCAGTTCTTCACAAATTGCTGAAAATATACTTGTTAAAGATAAAAGCAATAATAAACTGGTGAGTCTGATTTTTGACATTATTAAAATGTGGAATAAATGCTTAGTTAAGAATATACAGAATGTTCTTTAAAATATGACTGCTTTTTACAAATATAACTGAATTTATTAATATCTGATTTAAATATCTTGCTGTATGCAGGCTGCTGAAATCAAAGACATTTCTCAAAAATGTAAACAGAAGCAAGATGCTTTAGACCTGAAAGATAAACAAGTAAGAGCCTTGATATTTATGACTTTTTTTGGCATTTCTTTGCTATTGTATTAATTCATTACTAGCTATAGCATTTGCTACATTCAGGTGGAATGCTACTTCTTAAATTCTGCAGTAAAATCCAGATAAGGGGTTTTTTTTGTCTGCTTTTCTGTTAGTGGAGAGGAAAATTTCTCTGAAGAGGCCGCAAGAGCACACTTCA
Organism: Aegotheles bennettii; assembly: GCA_013398125.1. Lineage (NCBI taxonomy): Eukaryota > Metazoa > Chordata > Aves > Caprimulgiformes > Aegothelidae > Aegotheles > Aegotheles bennettii. Next base: position 51,016 of record VZRW01009350.1, on the reverse strand, counting down.
CTCCCTTCAACACACAGTCAAACATGCCATCAGTCAAACAGGTATTACTGAGGGACAGGTGCTATGTAAAATCAGTTATCTTGATGTAACAAATTTAGGAATAGGCAATTTATATATATATACTATAGATTACAGGCTTTTCTTGAAAAGCTACAGCCTCTGTAGTACTGTAATGCAGTCAGCATTAAACATGGCCTCAAATACTCTATCCTAAAGGCTAGGGTTATTGCTTCTGTTAAATGTGTATGTCTAGCATGTTTTAAAAAGAGAGCACAAAGATATGTTATAAAAAAAAGTTGCAGGGCTTCATCTAGGCATTCAGTCAAGAAATGCGTGAATTAAATGTATAAGGATGCAGAGTCAATGTTGCGCATTGTGTTTGTGCTATAGGTTTTATGAAGTCTTAGATTAACGTTCAAATGTGCTAAGGAAGATACTAAACTTTAAGCTTCTGCTTTTGTTAAAAATAAAATAATGAAAAAATTATTTAATTTTTTTCTTAATTGTATTTATGTGTAAGTGTTCCTAAATCTTAAGAAAATCTTGTCAGCTCTTCAACTGTCATAGGGCTACTGGAACTACAACAGACTCTTATCGTTTTGGTGCATGGTTACATCAACATTTAATACCAGTTGCACAAATATCCTAGTTATTTGCCATAGGTTTTGTATACTAAACTCTTCTAACATTGGAAATACTAAAAATTCTTAGATTGAAGAAATAAATCAAGCTTTAAGAATGAAAAAAGATGAAGAAATGGACCGGCAGAGGAAAATACATAACACTCACAAGATAATAGAGGACTGGGAGAATGAGCTCAAGACAATGGCAGTCTGTGAGAATCTTCAGCCACAAACTGATGCTGTTAATAATGAGCTGAAAAAAATACAAGAAGAAAGGGCAAATATTGATAGCGATATCAGTGATCTAAAAATAGAGAAAATGAACCAGGAGCGGGAAAAAAAAAGTAAGTTACTTGGAGTTTTGTTTGTTGATTTTTTTTATTTTTTACATTTTCTTTCTTTTTTTTTTTAATGACTTCATGTAGAAACTACTTGTCCTGCTGTAGTGAAATAATTTGAGAAGCTTACCTCAGGCCTCATAGTTGTAGCTTACATGTACAGGAGTGTTATCAGTTTTGTTAAAAGTAACAGAAACCACTTTCAAAACGAAGAGCAGTAAGATTCTAAAGTCAATTTACTAGTCATAAAAACTATCCCTCAGAAAAATCAGTTTCCTCCCATCTCTGGCTAAGGAGGCAGCTTTGCTGGTTCCATTTTTTCTGTCATTCTATTAGCAGGATACAAAAAACCGAATCTGAAGCAAAAGCAGTTTGCTTTGAAGATGCAGTGTTTAAAATTATCTCTCTGGCAATATATTAGCTTCTGATGCTGCTTTTGTCCTTTCTAGACGAACTTGAGCTAACCTTAATTATGTTAAATTCCTTCATACTAGCCTAGGATTTACAATTAATTCTTTCTAAGGAACAAAATTAAAATGTTACAGCTTTCCAAGCAGGGGTGTTGTATATATTCCTTGGTGGGTGTAGTACTTTTATACCTACTATCTGCTTGGCACTTGTCATAGAATCCAAGAAGCAGCTGAGGTACAGAGACAGAAAAGTGACCTAGGAAGGAGACACTGTACATTTTACATTGAGAGGCGCAGAAAGTATTCAAGCTCTATTACTCCTGAATAGCAAATGCTTTCGCAAACAGTCTGTTGTCACACATTTTTCTTCATGCAAGTATGAATAACAGTCAGATTTCATGCCGCTAGTCCCACTGCCTCTTTCCTGTTGGGGTGTTTTTGATTTAAAATACAAAGGTAGAAAAAGTTTTAAGGAGAGATACTTTCAGGACTAAATTTCTGTGGTTTTACTGTGCTACCACGTTTCTTTATGCTTTGAGTAATTCTTAATTTTATTTTTGATTTTGAGCTTTAATCATTAGGATTCCTTTAGATTAGGCAGCACCCTGATGGTGGGAATAGAAACTCCTAATTTGAATGATCTCCTCACAACCTTATTGCTGGAGTAGCATAGTCAATAATACTGGAAAGTGGTAGTTATAATGTGTACTTGCTGTGGACTCAGTTTAAGAAACTGCTTTATTTTACAGGAATAATTGATCGCCTTGAACAACTTAGTAATATAATGAATATGAAGGAAGAGACTCTTAAAGGGAGATTCCAAGACACACACTCTGCTCTTATGTGGCTAAGAAAGAACAGAGACAAGTTTAAAAAAACTGTGTGTGAACCCATGATGCTTGAAGTAAGATTTACTTGCATATCACTCTAACCACTTATGTTTAGTTTATTTATGCCTTGCAAGACTTCGAGAATGACTCTAAGACTTTCAAGACATCTTGAAATAAGCTGCCAATTACATGCAGGATACATTAGTGTGGTGAACTACCTGTAATTGTATTTCCATAGACAATATAGTAAGACTCAGCGCTGAGTAAGATAGAGTGGTTTCTTCTCCTTCCCTCCGCAAGGATCAGTCCTTTGTTAAGGTGCCCATTGCAGATTTTCTTTTAAGGTACATCCAATTATTTAGACTTAAGTAGTTCTTATTTGCTGCTTAGAAAAGCAGCGTTAGTTACAATGGAATACCTCCCCTTATAGCACAACCTGCTCAGCAGCAGTTACTGCATGTCACGGTGATCCTTGCGTATTCTTGTGGTTTGCTATGCACAGACGCCAAACGATATCTTCCTAGTTTTATTTTGTGTTTTGGTTCAACAGACACTATACTAGCTAGGAATAGGAGGGCTAAATTTTCAAAGAGGCTGTTGGTTTTCTGGTGCATTCCTCCACCAATATCCCAAATTCATGCAATATGTGCTCCGTGTCATGTGAAGAGTGCACTCCTCCTCTTCAGAATTTCAAGCTTATTTTAATACTATATTGCTACAATTTAAATTAGTTGAATGTAGAATATTTGTATGCCGATTCTTATGCTTTGTGCATGTGCTAAAACTGCTCAAAATTACTTTTGTCTAGTATAAAATACCAAGTATTTCCTATTATTACCAGAACTTCTAATTCTTCCTGGAAGGCCACATCAGGTTAATTTTACACACGCCTTAATAGGATGCCTTTGCTTTTATGTTAAGGGCTCATTAACCTCTCTAACATCCACTGATATCTGAGTTTGTTTTCTTTGATGTAATGTAAGTTAATCTCATGTACTTACAAATTCTAGCTTTCTAATTTCTAGTAAGTGTACCCCCAGCCTTTGGCTAGCTTGAGGTTATTAAATTGTGTAGTTCTGTATAATTCTGCCTTTGTATGTTGTGTATAGTAACATAATGTCTAATTACTAGTGGGAGTTACTAACATTAACACTTCATTCAGATATGAAAAATTTCATCCATCTTAAATATAGATTAATTTTTTTTTAGAATTTTTTTTTTATAATTGTCCTGGTTTAGCAAACGGCCAGGGCAAGCCACAACCCAGACAGAGTTTGTTTCTGTCACTACCCCCGGGGACGT
>VZRW01009350.1:35411-47439 GCA_013398125.1 Aegotheles bennettii | reverse complement strand
CTGAAAGGTCCTTCACTGCAAAGCTGATGGGGGTAAAAAAGTCCAAACCCCAGCACCTGATGCACTCGGATGCTGCAGAGCACATGGCAAGCTGGTAGCAAAAGGCTGGGCCTCCTCCAGGCTGGCTCCATGCGGTGACCAGGCAGGCAAGGGAGTGCAGGAGCAGAAAGAGAGCGGAAGAGAGAAGAGCAGCAAGCCCCCTGTCCTCCTGGATTTATAGAGTTTGGCAGGAAATGGGAGGGAATATGATACCCGATACCTGATACCTGACACCCCAAACCCTTTTCACAACAGGGTCCTAAACTCCACCCCTCCTTCATTGGGTCCTGGCAGCAAAAGCCAATAAGAATTTTGCCTGCCCCCTCAAACTATAACAATAATTCAAAGATAATTCAGTCAGTTTGTGAATCTCTGCCTTTCTGGGGCTTCACAATTCTGTATCTGGATTTGGTGATCACTATGTCCAAATCAAAAGCAACTGCATATGAATAATCTGTGGAGCATGGCATTTTCTGGTTTTGATTCCTAGGGTTGTTTCTAAGCAGTGAGGCAACTTCAGTAGTACTGGAGCAGAGCCACTTAGACATGAGATAGTGGTGTTTGCAATTGTAAGGTTAGGGTGGAGCGGAAGAGGGGGAGGTGGTATGACAGAGGCAGTGATAACTCCAGGAATGCTCAGAATGAATATGGATGGCTAAAAACTAAACACAGTGACATGTGAGTTACTGTACCTTTCTTCCCAAGAGAACTGGTTGCAAAAAGACAAGGAGTATGTCCTTAGAGACATTTAAATATTGTCTTTGTTTTTATTAAATGTAGGCTTGGTTATCATCTGACTGCTTAAAATGTTTTAGATGGGTGTTAAGTCCAATTGTATTAAATCACTTTCTCATTACCTTTCTTTATCAGATCAATATGAAAGACAATATGCATGCTAAATATGTTGAAAATCACATTTCAGCCAATGACATGAGGGCTTTTGTTTTTGAGAGTCAAGAAGATATGGAAGTGTTTCTTTTGGAGGCAAGTAGGCACTAATTTTACAAATTGATTAATTACCCTAAAGTTTGCCCTAAAGTTTGGAGCCTACCAAGTAAGTTTGGATTTATTAAGGTTTGATTAGCAAGATCAACACAATAGCTAATACAAAGTATTCGAAAGTTTTCTTCCAGAGTAAATTTTTTTTTTAAGCCTAGACCAACTGGAGGCATGCAGGAATATTAAGAAAATATTTCTTTTTAGAAATAACTTTTGTCTTCCTTGACAAGGCAATAATCACTGAGGAGCAAATGATGAGCAGAAAGCTACAAATTCAGTACCAAGCTTTTCCAGTGCCTCTTGACTAAGGAGGTGAGAGGGCATCGTTTGTGAGAAGACAATGGGCCAAGCAGCAAATCAGGTTTATATTTTCATAATACTGCTGTTTCCTGGAGCAGTGAGATTATTTCCTTTGAGAGTCAGACAGATGATGCAGGAGAAAAAAGCCGCAGGATGTGGCATTAACTGTTGTAATGCATCCCGACTACTGTTGACAGGGTAGTGTGATTAATGACAAACTGTACTGCATTTTTTGAAGACCTATCTGCCCTTCACAAAAGCTAGTCACTTTTATATACATGAACAGTAGTGGTTATATCTGAAGTTCCAGAGCCTTGTCTTGCCTCCATGGTTGTGTAACCCAGTGGCAGCTCTATGGGCCATCAAGGGGCTGGCCAAGGAGCATCTCTGTATGTTTAGCAGCAGGTACATTTCATTTCATATCATCTCACATATGAATAACAATTCTAGGCATATTTTGCTGGTAAAGGGATTCACACAAGGGTGGGAACATAATTAGGTTGCCTGCTCCCATCCTGATGTCTCTTATGCAGCATCTGTCTTCTCATCCAATTGCAACGTCTGCATCGTGGCCCTGATTCCTCCCTTTAAAAGTGAGCTTTCATTTGTATCCTCAGTCTTTTCTGCTCTGTTAGGATCGGGCTTTTCAGAGCCTCTGTAGCCAGTGGTCTGGCAGCATCTGTGCAAAATGGCCATACAGCCTGAAAGAGGGGACTTCTTTATTACATCCAACTTGGCTATTTAGATTGAGCACCTGGGTCTGGATTTCTTTGATTGCTTTTGTTTTCTCTAATGGATGGAGAGACATTTACTGAGCTTGGCTTTTAGAGAAGTCAGTCATGCCTGAGCCAGATTAGGATTTTTGTGGGCTCTTCCAGAGGTTGTCAGTTTACAATAATTCCGATTCTGTGAATCTAGAATAAAGACTTTATTTTTATATACTGATTTTTTCTGCTCTTTTTTACCAAATAACCTAATATAATCTATACTTAGATGCGCGATCGTCAGAAACTAAGAGTGAATGCTGTATGCGCGCCTGCTGAATCGTGTGCTGAAAGCTTACCTTTGAGACCTATTGAAGAACTACAGTATGTATCAGATTATATCAGTGGGTTTTAAATACAATGTTTTGGTGTTGTTGCTATATATTAGAATTTTCTATGCAAATTAAATCTTCAGCAATTACTTCTGGGTTAGTAGGACTTCTTTCTGACCTGTCAGTAACTTCAGCTTGCTTACCAGCCGAATTTTATTTCTGATGCATGCTTTTTTTTTTTCGTCTCCTCAGTCGATACGGGTTTTTCTCATATTTACGAGAGTTATTTGATGCTCCTTGTCCTGTGATGAGTTACCTTTGCTCCCATTACCGTGTTCATGATGTCCCCGTGGGAACAGAGAAGACCAGAAACATGATTGAAAGGGTGAGATGTCCTCAACAGCACAAACACACCTGTAGGCTAGTTTTATTTTAGAAATTCTTTGGCAAGTTAAGGTGGAGAAATGAAAAAATTGCCTTTTGTTTGGCCCTTAGAAGTGAGACAGTTCATTATACACAAACAAATTGAAAGACATTTTAACAAATGCAGTCAATCTAATGCAGTACTTCACAGAATGTTAAATATATCTTTTACCTGCATACTGTTCCAAGTCAGTTTTATGAATTTGTTTTATTATAATAACTTATACTTTAGATGCCTGATATATTCTGGGCAAAATTTTAATGAACCAGTTAATAGTACATTACAGTGCTGACCTGTGGTGTTTAAAGCAGCAATTATAAGCTTCTCGCTTTTTAAAATTATTTATTTATTTATTTAAGCTACATTAAGATGTTCAGTTTCTGGTGAATACAGGTGTATAGCTTCAGTCAGAATGGATGTGATAAATAATATAAATACACCTTTTGGATTCTTAGAAATAGGCTGGGAGCTCCCACTAGGAGTGAACTCCCTAGTCTTTCGTGGGTTCTTGCAAGCTTACCGTTACTGGATTATAATGGATAACACACATGATAGTTTTGAACTTAAATCCTTACTCACTTCTCTGTCTATCTTGGACATATGTTGTCTGTCTTGTACAGAGAGTGAACTCTTCTTTGAATTCAGAAGACTACTGTGGGCTCTCTGAAAGCAGTGAGTTGTTTTTTTCAGAAACTTGGAGAACAGGCGTTGTGAATTCCCGTTTCATTGGGATAGCAGTTGTTCCTTCCTATCTTCTATGTTTCTGAGGCTCTAAGACTGAGGAAGAAGAAAGTGAAAGTGGAGGGAGTCCTAGGAGAAAAGCTCTTAATGATTTTTTCTAAGCATTTTCGTCTTTAAACTGCAATTCTTTCACCGCTTTGTGTTTATCACCTGAAGAAGCAGATTTACCTATATGATAGGTCTTTGAGTTATGTTTTGTAAACCAGTCAGAATTACTCTTTAGATGCTCCCTCTTTCCCAGAGCTCTGTGGACAGCAGTGAAAAATCGCTGGGACAAAGATGAGCCACTATTCTGAATGTGTTGCACTTGGCACTTTCTCAGTTCAGTTTTATGAAGTCTTTTCTTTGTTTTTATTATTTTTGATTGAGAAATGCATTTTGTTTCACACATGCCAGCGAAAGCTTTAGTTTAAAAGGAGACCTGATTCATAGAACTGAGCATGTGGAAAGAGGACAAGAATGGAAATGACGTCAACCACAGCCTGAGCTGTAAAGCAGAGTAAACACAGTTTTCAGTGTCCAGGAACCAAATCAATAGAATATTGCTGGTGCTGTGAATATAAACTGAAAAAATCTTTAGTCAAATTTATGTTGTTCTGTGGAGGCTTTTTGCTGTTCCTGATTTACTGGACTCTTTATATCCTTCTGAAGTACTATACTATCTTGCATTATGCTAATCCTTTGGTTATTTATAATACGCTTTTTGACACGAGTAATTTAAAAATAGTAAGTAATATTTTTATACTTCATTTTGGTTTTGCCCTACAGATAAATTTGCTTCACTGAAGTTCATGCATTACAGCTCACCTTACGGTTTCATCTAGTAATTTCTGAAGTACTTTTGGTTCTTTGGTACACAGGCTACATTTGCATGTTGTGCATCTACAGCAAATACAATTCTGACTCATGGTGCATTACAAATATTAGTAGATTTTCCCAGTGTATATCCATAATATCAGAATAATCAGAACATGTTTAATTGGTCATAGTAACATACTTTGTTTGACAGTATTGTAACAGTTCTCTGCTGACTGGACTGAGTTACAAGTATAATGATGCATTAAGCTTACTTTTTGTAAAGGCTTGTTGACAAGTCAGAGTCTTGCATAAGCTGAAGTTTGTTACTGTGGATTTTAGCTGTTTTATTCCTTGTTTTGAAAAGCATTGCCTTAAGTAGTGCTTTAGTCGGATTAATATTTCTGTGTGTTTTTTAGGTCATACAAGAAAGCAAACTTAGGCAAATATACACAACAGAAGAAAAATACATTGTTAAAGTATCTGCTTATACAAAGCTAACCTTCTCTACTAACTCATCCCTGAGGGCAGCGCAGTTTCTCATTAATTCAGTGGATACGGAGGAAAGAAGACAGCTGGAAAACCAGCAAAAGGTAGGAATTTATTTCTGTGTTGTACATGATGTGAACTACTACCCATTATATCATGCAAAAAGCGTAGCCTACTTGCATGTGATGGTATGGTGTGTGTGTTGTCTTTTATTTCAGAACATCAATAATACGTTAAAGTCCTTGGATATGCATTTGACTACATTGTTTGAGAAACAGAAACAACTGGAACACAGAGACAATGAGCTCAGGCAACAGAAGAAGGAGCTTTTAGAGAGAGGAAACAGGAGGAGACAGCTGGAATCAAAAATTGGTGTGAAGTATGATAGGTAAGAAACAAGTCGTATTATCTATGAAACATGAACAAGTTTAACACCAAAGGTATTTTGGCTTCCTCCTACTGCTGTGTTCTTTTACCCTTGCAAAGTAATCAGTAGTTGAGCATCAGATACAGGTGATAATCAAGACTAAGAAGGTGTTTAGAAATGGAGATTAAGACAGTATTTGATAAACCATGTAACAATGTTCCAAATGACTTCCTGTAATAAAATCACAGGATTCCAGTGAGAGATATTGCATTCACTTATTACCATAGTCTTTTGTCTTGATGTCATTTTTGTCTAGGTGTCACTTCACCTACTTGCCAGCTGGTCTGGCTTGGTTTTCACTAGGAGTCAAACGCTCAACTGCACAGCTGCACTTGTACCAGATGCTGGCATCATGGATGTCATGTGCACCTCTGACCTGTGATCCCACTCCAGTGACTGTCACTTCAGTCTACTCGCTCCAATCTTTCTGGTTGCTGGGGCCACAGACAAGCAGACCCTCTCCTCTGACTTTTTATCTGACTATCATTGCTTGCCTTTAGACTCCCATACACACAGGTGAATGCTGAATAGCCCCTCACCCAGGAAAAGAGTGAAAAATGGAGCAAGAAGAGTGCTAATTGGGCATGGCTGGACAGCATATTGACCAGCCAGCTTTTTACATGTAACTGTCCCTTTTATCCCCATATCCCTCCGTTTTTGCACATTTGTTACTCTCAAAATCATCTAGATCCCTCCATTTTCCTGCATTTGGTTTCTCCCCTGATTATCCAGTAGTAAGTCCTGCGCAGTCAAAAAATGCTTTTCTGCTGCATCCCATAGTGTCTCCTGTACCTCTAGGGAAGCAAGCTGCCTCAGTCCAGAGGGTGCTGTGGTGTTGACTTGTTGGATTTCACACGTGGACACTGTTGCTGAGGCTGTCCTGGGACAGGTTGTCCCTTCCTCTGGGTCCCTAATTTGGGTTTCTGCCTGCTAAGGTGTCTCTGTGCTCCTGTGGGCTTATGGAGACAGGCATTTCATGGGCTGATTATTCTGTGATGAGCTTGGGGATAGCTTGGGTAAGGTGTTATTTGGGCTTTCCCTCTCCGCTGTTGTCCCTCTCCTTTTTGGGTGTGCAGATGAGCTTTTATCAGATCACCTAACAGAAAGCCTTGTGAAAATTGAGGCAAATTGCGACTGCTTGATCAGCTGTCATCTAGTCATTTTACAATTGGGTTCATCAGGTATGATGAACCTTGGTGCATACTTGCTGATTTCTCCTAATCACCCTCTCCCCTATTGTGTATATAATTGTTTTGTGAGAGGACTTGCTTCACAATGTTCCCAGCGATCAAAGAATGATTGGTTTGTAGTTTCCTGGATCATCCTCTTGGCCTCACAATTTCTCCTGTGTTGTATTGTTGCAAGAAACTAGCAGTAGAAGAAAAATGTCATCCTTATGCTGATTTTTTTTTTTGTTTGGTTTTGGTTTGGTTTATTAAATATGGAATTTGCATAAGTAAAGGAGTATGGTTGCTGAGTGATGCCCTTAGTAGTCAAAATCAGAGTTTCTTTAATTATTATTTTTTTTGTCTTTTTAATTTCTTAAGTTTAAAGTACATACACTGGAAATGCCTCTAACGTGTTTGGAATGTTTAGGTGTACAAATTCCTATTCTTGCTAACTGTTGGTTCATCCACAAGCTTGAGAATTGATGTATTTTTGTAAAATTCATTTTTAAGCAGGATTAATCCAACACTGATTCCTCCCATAGTTTAAGACAGCTGGAACAAGATGCTATCGACCTAGAGAAGGAATCTCAACAGGCAAATGTAAAGATCAAAGAAATAAATATCCAAAAAGCAAGACTTGTTACTGAATTAATGCATCTCATAAAGGTATGTATTTTTAAATTGGTATGTGTTCCACTACTGTGAGAAGTCCAATTCTTTTAACTTAAGTAGGAGGTATTCAGCATTTGTATGTGTTACTTTAAATCTTCATGAGCTAAGTTGCTTCAAGGTAAACATCTTCTGAGGCTTTTATGAACTTGAGTTTGTTCATCTCTGGTTGATTCAATTTGCAGATCATTTGCTTGCGTAGATTTAGACTCACAGTGACTGAAGTCTTATAATCCATGGTCTGCTTCAGTCTGATACTGGGATTACTTGTGTAACCATTTCAGCCTGTACACTTTCAGAATACTGCATAATTCTGTGAACTGTTCTTTCCACTCTAATTCATAATATCCTTTTTTTGTTTTTATTGAAAAAAAAGATTAGTAGTTACCAAGGGTGTAGGGGAGGATGGATGGTGTTTGAAGTAGTTACTGATTACAAAAGGGATTTATTTCATTAGTGGTATTAATTTAAGTAGTCGTACGTTTCAGGTGCACTCACTTTTGCCACAGAAGGAAATTTAAAACATGTATGGGATTTTTGTGTGTTTTCATGGTGGCAGTATGATCTACTTTTTGTGATCTACTTGTGTGAAACAGCCAGAGTGACAGGCTGCATGTGTATTCACACAAATACACAAGGCACAACGTACCTGGCACATACATAATACACGTCAGTACTTCAAAACCAGTTCACTGAAGCAGCCTTATTTCACTGTTTCAGATTCTGGCACTGCTTTTGCATGCAGTTGTCTTTGTGCTCTTGTCTTTGAATAATCTTAACTTTTTCCATTTTTCATCGACTTTCATTACAACTTTTTTTTTCGGTTTACTGATAATTGCTATTAAACTGCTTAAGTGGATGGGAAACTAATAAGCGTATTCCTGTTTCCAAGTTCACACTGTAAAAACTTCTTGTTGAAATGACAAATAGCGAAGATCTCAGACCTTAAATCACTTTTGCAGTCAGAAGCTGACACTCTCAAAACTTCATCCTGCAGGTCCCCTAGGTCGACAGTTGGAACCTCATCCTCCTTTTCATTAAGAGAGAGGATTACTTTGTATTTATATGCTGATGATTAAAAAAAAAAAAGAGAAGATACCCTTCACACAGTCAAGAATACCTTGCTGATATTGAAGCCTCTAGACCATTCCTGAGGCTGACTTGTTTAAAGAGCAATCATTTTAATGTCAAGGTTCTCAAACCAGGTTCTGGGGGTCAGTAAAGCCTATTACAAAACTTCCAAAATAGAGCCTCCTTTTCTTGTCATATGCTGTTCCAGTTAAGATGCAGGACACTGGAGTCACTGTCATCTTGCAATGTGAGTGAGAGGCATGTATCTTACGTGTTTATTTTTGACCTTGTTCCATCTCTGTGTGTGTTATACAAAGTCCACCAAAATCTGCCTGTTTGATTCTATCTCTGAGAAAGGATTGAGATGGCTTTGTCTTTTCTCACTGTTCAGATGTGAGTATATGATGTAGGGAAAGAGAATATGCTTTTTTTGTCATTAAATGGTTTGTTTGCAAGTAATATGTATTTAGTTACACATTAAAACTACATGGGGACTACAAATCTTGAAAAGCTTTGGTCACCAGTAAGTCACCTTTCTTTTTCATTGAATTTGACAGACAGCAGTGCTGGAGAGCTGAACACAGTGTAAGATTGTATGCTATGACTAAAAAATGGGTAGTTTCTAAAGCCTGATAGTGATTATATCAGTTTTGAGACTTCTGTGAAAAAAAAAAGATGTTTTCTGTTTTCCTGTGTAGAAATGTGTATCGCTGAACATCTTCAAAGCAGATTTGGCTCTTCAGAGCACTACGGTGGCTGCTGAGAAGAACAGACTAGAATTGGAGTATAAAGAATCAAGTATACAGCTAAGAGCTGCAGAGGTAACCATTTCTAGGAATACTGGCATACCTACTATGAAAACATCTTCTGTGGAAGCCTTCGTGGTGCTTAAGTGTCTTTGTTTAGATATGGGTATTAGAACTGCAAAATATTTAGCCTTGATTTCTGACTTCAGCCTTTTAATTTAAAGCTGAATAGGAGCTTTGCCTTCCTCAATTAAAACGACTAAGCTTCTATGAAAATGTGCTGAACAGTCATCATGTCCTTGACCTTTTTTATTATAATGCGTAGTGTGTGTAAAAAGGCTAGCTTTTACTTGGAAGTATTATTTTTCTTCAAAGTCTGTCGTAGAGAAGTAGGCCCAGCCCACATGGGAGATGCAAGCTCAAGATGAACCAGAAAGTACTGTGTCGGAGTTAAGCAGAGCTGTTACACCTTTCTTTCATAGCTTGTTTTCTCATACTGCAGTTAAATGCAGTTTTAGAGGACAGAAATTATTATAAATGGTGCTTCTATTGATCATATCAGAAAGCTGTGAAGTATTCAGGTAAAAAGACAGTCTCTAAAAAATTAGTGTCACAAACAAGTACTCTTTTCTAAGGCCAGAGGATGGTGTGATCTCTCATGCATAGAGGTCAGTTTCTGTAGGTGTGTCGTATTACAGTTTTTCAGTGTACTGGGGAAAAAAAACTGTCAAAGGATAGCAAGTTTTTTCCTAATCTTGTAATATAAATCAGGTTAACTGTAATCTAATGCTAATTCAATTTGATCCACTAACTAACTAAATAAATAAATAGCTGTTAAATTGGGAAGGAGTTCAAAAAAGGTAGGTCATAGTTAGTTTGGATGGGTATGCACTTCCAAAAAGAATGACCTTGGCATGTATTCAGAAAACAACTTGAAGTCATAGGTGTCATTACTTCCAGGAAAATCAGGAAGAGGAGAACTTCCTAAGAGGAGCAAAATTAACTTGAAGACAGAGAAAAGTCCAGCATGTTATTTGGAAAATCACTGTTGCATCAGTTCTCTCACATGATGCTGCTGTTACTCAGACTTTACCAAAATCTAATGCAAATCACTTTGTTGCTGGAGCTCAGTAAGAATGTATTACAAAGTCATGAACCTCATGTAAATAGTCTGTTGTTACTGGGAAATGTATTTAATATTTTTAGTTCTCTCTGTGCTCATCTTCATTGTTTAGAGAGTAGCTTGGGCTGGCACATAGATGTCTGGTCAGATCAGTAGACAGGACTTGCAAGGTAAATTTCTGATAAGTCTTGGTAGACAAAAATTGCCCCCTTCCCTAGGGAAAGAGGTGTTTGGGCAGCTGAGGTCCCATTAGTTACTGGGTTATATTCAGACACTCAAGTAGAGGATATCATATGTTTTGGATGGTTAGTTCTAGGAACATAAAAACAAAAACCCCGTAAAATCAGTAATCACAGTGATTGAAATCTCGAAGTTTACCTTCTCTGGAGGAAAACTCTTCTGAGAACTCAAGCGTATCTTAAGTTTTCATGTGCATGGAAGCCCAAAGCCATACTTCCCCATACACTGCATGTTCTGTCTTTGAATTAAGTCTTTAGCCCCTTTCTTCAGAAGTTCTCCTTCCTGTATTACCCTGTGGATGATGTATGTTATACACTTTGTGCTTTATTTCTTATTTTCTGCCTTAAGAGATTCATTTTCATGGGGAAAACTCCATAATTCTTAGTTTTATCTCAAATTAAGTGTTATTTGAAATAGTATTTTCAAATGGCCTTCGTGTCCAACTTCTTGGTGGCTTCGGCTGCGATAATTTTATTTCTACAGCAGTACTGTGCTAAGGTAGTCTTGCTCCAAAGCTGTCTGTGAGGATGCCATTGCAACACTTTGAGGGAGTCTTGCAAACAGTTGCTGCATGTTTTCATAAAATAAATAAACCTGCAAAAAGGAAGAAGCCAAACAGACATAGAAATAAGAATTTTGTACAAAAACTGTGTATTGAACTGAATTGGAGCCTAAACATTACAATTACGGGACCATTAATTCTTTGTTTAATCATCGGGTATTTTTGTGGGTCATGTGCTGGTCATGATGCATTTGTTGAAATTGGAATGGTGGATATCAGACAAAGAAGCTGCAAAACTTTGTGAATATTTAGCACTTACTCATGGTGTTTATCTCCCAAGCAATACTGAGTCTTTATAATACCTGGGTAAATATCTGATTAAGATCAGAAGCAAACACAAACCCACTTAGTACATCTACGAGAAGATTGCATACGTTGCTTTTGTGAGGTCTTGACACTGGGATGCTGTGGGGAGAGCAGCACATTTGGTGCTTTATGGTGGGTTTTTTAACCACTTCGGTGGAAGGGCCAAAAAATTCCATGTTTTTTAACCAGTCCAGTTAGCAACAACAGATTTCTGAGATTGTGTTTTGTCATTGCAGTTCAAGTGGGAACCTTAGCATTATGTTAACAACTCCTTGTATGTTTGTGACCCATACTGAACATTAGGGAGAATTGTTAGCCCCATCTGCTCATTAGATAATTGGCACAGTTGCCTGCATGTTTGTGATGGTTGTTTGAAAGTCTTGCTAATTGTCTTGCTTTGCTAGCATGTTAATTTTCAGGTTCGTTTGGTGTAGATTTGTTCAAATAGTTGGTATTAATACTCAATATGTACATCACAAAATGTGCCTCTTAAGCCAAGTTTTAAGAAAATGCAGATTATGTTTTTCTGTGTATAAATTTCCAAACTTAAAATGATTAACAACCAGGCGGTAACCGATTCGCCCTGATTACTGCTAAAATCCTGTCTCAGGCTCTGGATTTCTTTCAGGGAAATGGACTGAGTAACAACTTCGCGGTCTGAATCATCATCTTGCGATGTTCCAGGCACCGCGTCCATCTCGGTCACAGTGTCAGGGTTATCAGTTACAGGGTGGTCAGATTTCTTTAAATGTTTCTTGCCGGTGGTCACAGGGGCAACAAGGACTGGCTCGGGGCAAGTGGGGGAGAAGGGGATGGTGCCGCTCGCTGCAGCTTCTGCCGCTGCCACATCGGGACCGGCCGGGGGCGCGGTTCCCTGCCTCGGGGCGGCAGC
>VZRW01009350.1:17787-34699 GCA_013398125.1 Aegotheles bennettii | reverse complement strand
GAGAGACCACGAGGGCAAGAGAGGGAAGCCCCCAGTCCTCCTGGCTTTTATAGAGTCTGGCAGGAAAATGGGTGGAATACCAACACCTGATACCTGATACCTGACACCCAGACCCCTTTCACAACAGGGGCCTAAACTCCACCCCTTATTCATTGGGTTCTGGCAGCAAAAGCCAGTAAGATTTTTGCCTGCCCCTTTCAAACTATAACAGCATTTATTCTAGTATGTGCTTCATCAAATGTCTATTGCTTCCCAGTCTTCCTGGTGGATGCTGAGGTTTTCTTCTACCCAAACACATATTTTCATTTTCCCACCCTAAAGAATTTTACTTGCTTTAGGACTGGGTTAGGGCATACTCAATGTTGAATCTGATTCAGATTTTCAGTGCCTACGGATCAACTAGAAATCTTGTTTCATGCAGCTCTGCAGGGTTTCAGGTGGGACCTTTGTGTACAATTGAGAGCTGAGATTCCCCATCTCAGATGATTCAGAAACTACTTTGACTCTGGAAATGATCAAACACCTAAGAACAAAATAGTTGTTTCTTGTATAAAAAAGTATGGGTGTGTTGCCTTTCACTGGATCCTTTGCCTTCATTGTCATGAGGTCAGGCACATTTCAGGTTAAGCCAGTTGGCTTTTAAATTTCTGGGATCCAAAATACAGTCCAGTTTTAATTTAGACCTTAAAATGTTCATTAAAAATAGTTTATTGAATGTATTACAAGACATACACAGATATGTAATGGAACATAAGTGATGTAGTGTACAGTTTTATTTATGCTAATTCAGAATGACGTAAGATCTTGCCTGTAACCAAAAGTAGGGCCATCCTCCACTAATTGCTGTTTTATGTGTATAGCTCTAATGTCAGTCCTTCTTGCCCCTATGTGATGTTATCCTCCTTCTCTACAACAGACCTTATGAAGGGGGGGTAATCTAAAAAAGGCCTTGTATTTTTTTTGCCTTTCTGAAAACATCAGACACAGTGCAGACACATATACAGTGTGTTTGTGAAGACTGTGAAATGCTTAGTATCTCTAATGAAAAATCTATTTCCTAGTGCTTGGTGGAGGAAAGGGAAAATAAGATATTTGAGTTGATAGATGCTATAGAGAGCAGAAACCTTAATTCTTGAGTGAGTGTGAGAACTCCATTGATGACTGTTTATGAGCGTATCTGTTACTACTGCTTCTGTTGTATTTAATAAATAAGGATGAATTAAATTTTCAGAAAATAATGAGAGTTGCTATCGGTGTGTGTGTCGTGTTGTAAAAATGTGGAGTAAACGTTTATCCATATATATATGGATATGGATATATATAATCTCCAAACGAACACTGAAATTTTTTTGCCACTGGAGGGCTCCCAGATTTAACTGATGTGCACATCAATAAAAAATGGGAAAGTAAGGCTCTCCCAAGTGTAGGAACATAACTAAACTTTCCAAACTGTCAGAAAAAAGTTCTGAAGCAAAATACTGTGCGTAAGGATTTTGAGTTACAATTTTGTGCCTCTGAAAAAAGTGAAAACAGTGTATTCCAATGGTGTCACTGTTAAAAAGATGGATTGCATATGTAATCACTGAGTAAATGTATAGTAAAATAACTTGTATTAAAAGCTCCAGTATCTTGATATGTACTACTTCTCACTTCTAAATAGTTGGCAGCTCTCAGCTATCTAGCGTTGGGTGCTCACCTGAGCTGTGAGACAGCATCAAGCAGTTACTCCCAAGCACTGCCAGCTCAGCATTTGGAAGCAACAGGCCTGTGGTAGGGACTGTGTGTATAGAGATAAGTGAGTGAGATTTCTGGGGGCAGAAGGGAAGAGATGCTTAAGGCTCTCCCAAGTTTTTTGCCTCAATACTGCTTATTTGAGATAATATTTAGCTTAGTGTTTCATGAAGGTATCATGTTTTGTGTATTGTATTTTAACTACTGTTGTAGTAACATAGCATTATAGAAGTCACAGGGCTGGACTGGCCACTCACCTGTACTAAGTTCTGAAGAGCTTAGCCTTGAAGCCACTGTTCAAAATAAAAATCCTGCTTTTTGCTTGTTTTTCAGCACTGGTTTAAAAATTATGAGTGTTTCCATTTTGTGTTTTGCTGGCTGTATTACAGAGGTAGGGTATGAAACGGCAAAGGAAGTACTTCTGATTGTGTAATTATGATGTTTACACAGTAGAATTTCAGCTAAAATACCATCAGCATACATCATGTCCACCATGTTCTCCTGAGCAGATAAATACAGTTAAATGGGAGCTAATAATAAATAAGGCTCACAATAGTTGTGTTTTGACTTATAGGGAATTTCCTGTAAAATAGTCTGTTTTGAGATACATGCTGAATCTACATACACATTTGTCTAGGTGAGAGAAGATAAATTTAGCTTTATTATAAGAATGTACTTCTGATCAGTTTATCTTGACATCTGTTGCCTTCAAGCAGAGAAGCAGAATGAGTTCTGTGTGCCGAAACAAAGATTTCTTGATCTTTAAGCAGTCTGATTTCACCTACAGTCTCTGATTTGGATGCTGTTTGTTGCCAGTGTGATACTGTCACCTCTGGAAATTCATAATAAAGTCAAGAACGTTTGTATTTTAATATGTATACTATATTTTCTAACAGCAACAATTTCGTGAACTGGATGATAGGAAGCGAGTTCTTACGGAGAACTGCAAGGAATTGCTGAAAAAGGCTCGACAGGTCTGCAAACTGGGTCCAGAGGAACATCCTCCAAAAGAATTTCAAACTGTATGTACACAACTGAATCTCCACATATATCTTAAATTTTGGATGATGTACAGCATTCTGACTTCAGCAAACAATGTTATATATTTTACATTAGAAGGCTCGTGTACTTCCATTAGTGTTGACTCATACAGTGTCATTTACTCTTTTAAAGCACCTTTAAATAGTGCTGGGATATCCTCTAACTATCACTTTGTTCTGTGCACAGGGGAGAGAAAATTTGATCTGAAATTTCAATGAAAATTAAAATAGTCTTGTGTTCGTAGAAATAATTAGGAATATTGGAAACAACATCTTTCTCTAGCTTCTTGCTCTAATAGAGCAAAAAAGAACTGAAATCTGGGCTCTCCTAGTTACCTGGAGGTCTTCCCAGCCTCTGGAAGTATTTACATGGTCCTAACTAGCACAGCCTCTGGCTCTTACGGAGTCTGTAAGCATCTGTACCTGCACAAGGTAGGCAACCAAGGACTAATTAATTGTGTATCTTTGCTATGTAGTAGTACTTCTAACCACCTTTCTCTGTCCAGAATAGTTGGTGAGACAGTCTTGCTGTGTTAAATTTTGAATATGTGACATCCTAACTAAAAATAATAGAATATTTTATGACTTAATTGCTTTTTAGCAAGCTTGAGTTCTTGTTTACCATTGCTGTGTAACATATATATCCTTTTCTTGTAGGCTTTTCAAGATCTTCCAAACACATTGGAAGAAATTGATGCTTCTCTGAATGAAGAGAAAACCAGGGCTTCCTGTTTCACAGGCCTGAATGCTTCAGTATGTTCCTTGCTTTCCCTCCGCCCTCCCTTCATCTCCCTCCACATGTATTGTACTTGCTTCCCACTCTGTGCTAGATCTCCTGGTATAATAAGCTAGACAGCAGGAACAATGTGCTGTAAATGCCAGATTGTGCATCTATTAGAATTTTAAATAGGTTCTTCCAAAAGAACAGTGTGTTCTGTGCCTTTAAAAAAAAATAAATAAAAATTGCAGCAACCTGAAATAAGCAATGCTTTACAGTTTCTTCGCTTTGAAGCTAGAAATGTATCTTATTCAGTGTGCAGTGCAATAATCTATAATTGTGTTTGAGCAGAATCAGTGCACTGTGGTATTTTTACAGCCAAGGTTAGAATTGACAAACATTTTGTTGCCTGCTTCTTTTTTTTCTGATTCTGGCAGGTTGTTGAAGAATACAACAAGCAGACACAAGAAATACAGGAGTTGACAGAATACCTAGAGGAAAAGAAAAATGAATTGGATAAATACAAGCAAAACATTTCACAGGTAATAGCTGAAATTCACTTCTGCATTAGTATGTCTTTATTAGAATAGGTTATATATACAGAAATAAAGGGTAACATTCTGAGTTGTCTTGGGTGTAAACTGAGATGTTAGCTTGTGTAATTACAACATTTCTGAATTTAAATGCTATCTCTAAAAGGAAGTTCAGTTATTAAAAATGGTTTTACATGGATATGTCTACTTCTAGGTCAAAGAAAGGTGGTTAAACCCCTTGAAAAAGCTGGTGGAGCAAATTAATGAGAAGTTCAGTAATTTCTTTGGTTCTATGCAGTGTGTTGGTGAAGTTGATCTTCATGTGGAAAATGAGGTACAATTTATTTTTCATGTGGAAGAATATAAATATTTTCATGCATCTTTTGTATGTATATTGCTAGAGAAAATATAAGTTGTCATTTAAATTGTAGGAAAGATGTTCTTTAAAAAAAAGAACAAGAACTTTTACTGATGAACACAGGAACTGGCTTAGCAGTCTGAAGGAAAATGAGCCTTTGTCCAGGTGTATAGGACTTCAGCTCCTTGACTTTTGGAAAATTCTTGTAGCTTACAGGGCTTGGTTAGAAGCATTGTACTTTAGTTATAACTCAGATTTATTAAGTTAGTGATTTAATTGTATGTATTTAGCTAATTTGTGCTATTATCATTTAACGGCTAAATCTGCTGCTAAGCGTTGGTTTGGTTCTGCATGCAGTTTCTACTCAAGTCTGGTGGCGTTTTGTCTGTTTTGAAAGCAGCAATCATTTGGCCCAGCTTGTTATGCTCACAGTAACATTTATACACAGGGTTTACCTCTCATGAAGAGTTTAAAGCATCAATAGAACCTTGGGTTGAAGACAAATCGGGTATTTTTTTTTAAATTGATCTTTGTAATGATGGTTTTAAGACTCACATGTAATGCATAGACTCCACAATAGTGAAAGATGACATTTAAACATTTTTTTTTGTTGTAGTAGATTACTCAAGCAGCTTTTCTTAAGGTACTTGAAGTGATATTTGAAGATACTATTGGGGGCACAATAGTGACTGACAGGGCTCTTTAGGTGAACTGCATAAAAATGTTTACGTAGAAACTAGTATTATGAAACAGTAGGACATCAAAACATTGACTTTTCAGTTCTTTTGATACTTAGCTGTAGAGTCAGTTCTGTATTGCACGAATAGTGTCTTTCATTTAAAAATAAGTTGGGAGAGGGTACACAGAAAAATATTAAAGCAGTTTAAAAGCAAAGTGAGTCTGGACTGTCTTGCTGAATAGCTTCTTTGGAAGGTCTTGCTTTTATCTTGCAAAGATGTCACAAATAGTTTAAGAGGTTAGCTAGTAGTACTGTGCCAGTGACTAAAACTTTTTTGTCAAGGGATCAATGCCTTACAATACAGAGAGGCGGATGATCTGCTATAGAGCTTGGGTTCCTTACCCTTCTTCTAGGTAGGAGATTCTTTTGCCCTAATCTGTAAATATCAAAAGAGAGGTGCTTGAGGCAGAATTATCTTTGTTAGAAGTGTTCCTGTGACGCTGAAGTTGAAACCTCTGTTAGTCTGCCCTGCAGAAACCTTGAGATCTGATGATGGTCTTGGTGGATAGTACCTACTGTTCTGACTTTTCCTGGTAGCACTTGGTAATCAAAATTCAGAGTGCTAACAGCAATAACCCTCACCTTCCTTGATTTCCCACAGGGAATTTTGGGCATCATTCTTGACAGGTCCTGGAATATCTGTTAGTCACGTGAACTGGCATTCCTAGTAGTCTGGCAACAAATGCTTGACTTTCTGATGCCATTGTGGCTGTGCTGGAGGGTGGGTCTTTTTTTACTGGAAGTTTTGCCAGTCTGCACCTTGTAAACTGCTCCAAGCACAGGTTCAGTCTCTGCCAATGCATCTGAAAATACAGTGGGCCTAGAGGCCTTAGGTCCTGTTTTTTATTTCACCTTACATGAAGTTGTTCTGTTCTTGATGTCCCACAGCTCTGTCCCTTTCCAATGAATACAGCAAAAGCTCTGCAAGTATGTGTTAGAAAAGAAACAGGAGCTAAATTGTGAACTGAGGGATGTTTTTTCACTCCACTATGCTATGTTGTACTCCGTTCCTGGTCATAAGCAAGCCAGACTGTGTGTTTGTTGAAATTGATCCTGACAATCAAGTACTAAATCCTACTAAAATGGATGAAGCTTATTAAGCTAGGGTAATGAATGTCTTCACTGAATGTCTTATTAGCTTCCCTTAGCAAACTAATACCTCTAGAAAGGTCAGTGCAGCAACATTCATCTGTTTTGAAAGCATGTCCCATGATTTTTCTTCTTAGGCTACTGATTATCAGACATGGCTATCAAGCTATAGTCTGCAAATCCAAGAAGATGATTGGTCTTCTGATAAGCTGCAATAAATGCCAAAGAAGAAATTTCTTCCGTATCAGGGGAGAATGAAATGCTAGCCAAAATCAGTTTGCAAATAGTTTTAGTTGCATTAAGCAAGTATGTGAAAGTAAACAGCAGTACAAGACTTTACACTTTCCAGTCCTGAGGATGTTTGCCTGCCAACATAGTAAAACATCAAGAACACCAAAAGATGGCTTGTTGCTGATGACACTAAGCTGGGAGGAGTGGCTGACGCACCGGAGGGTTGTGCTGCCATTCAAAGAGACCTTGATAGGCTGGAGAGTTGGGCGGGGAGAAACTTAATGAAATTCAACAAGGGCAAGTGCAGAGTTTTGCATCTGGGGAAGAACAACCCCATGTACCAGTACAGGCTGGGGGCTGACCTGCTGGAGAGCAGTGTAGGAGAAAGGGACCTGGGGGTCCTGGTGGACAGGAGGATGACCATGAGCCAGCAATGTGCCCTTGTGGCCAAGAAGGCCAATGGCATCCTGGGGTGCATTAGAAAGGGGGTGGTTAGTAGGTCGAGAGAGGTTCTCCTCCCCCTCTATTCTGCCTTGGTGAAGCCACACCTGGAGTATTGTGTCCAGTTCTGGGCCCCACAGTTCAAGAAGGACAGGGAACTGCTTGAGAGAGTCCAGTGCAGAGCCACTAAGATGATGAAGGGAGTGGAACATCTCCCTTATGAGGAAAGGCTGAGGGAGCTGGGTCTCTTTAGCTTGGAGAAAAGGAGACTGAGGGGTGACCTCATCCATGTTTACAAATATGTAAAGGGTGAGTGTCAGGATGGTGGAGCAAAGCTTTTTTCAGTGATGACCAATGATAGGACAAGGGGCAATGGATGCAAACTGGAGCACAGGAGGTTCCATGTGAATATCAGGAAGAACTTTTTCACTGTGCGAGTGACAGAGCACTGGAACAGGCTGCCCAGAGAGGTTGTGGAGTCTCCTTCTCTGGAGACATTCAAAACCCACCTGGATGCATTCCTGTGTGATGTACTCTAGGTGAACCTGCTCTGGCAGGGGGGTTGGACTAGATGATCCTTCGAGGTCCCTTCCAACCCCTAGGATTCTGTGATTCTCTGGTTCTTTTGATTTAGCTGATTAGTTGATCTGATAGATCTCTCCAATGTTAGATGCTACCTGGTATGTACTTTG
Source organism: Aegotheles bennettii (assembly GCA_013398125.1). Classification (NCBI taxonomy): domain Eukaryota; kingdom Metazoa; phylum Chordata; class Aves; order Caprimulgiformes; family Aegothelidae; genus Aegotheles; species Aegotheles bennettii. The sequence goes on along the minus strand of VZRW01009350.1, from coordinate 27,127 downwards.
CTTATCCCAAAGCAAAATCTGAAGGTAGGAAAGAAGCTGGAAATTGTTCCTACCGACCTGAAGTTTCTTAAGGCAGTTTTAAGACTTCAAGATGGCTTTTAGACCTTGTTGTGTTTCATAAAAGCCAGCCCTACAATGGGACTCTGCTCTGCCAGGTCACACAGGTTCATATGCATTTTGATGACTGTGGTATATGGCATTCTGAATCAAACTGGCATGTGCCAGCTGCTATAATATGGGCTCCTCACTGTGTCTTTGCCACAGCTGTCCTTTCTAAACGTGGAAGTATTCTGTGAGTAACTTTCAGGAGTCACCCCCACTCCTTTCTCCTACCCTAAGCACTACAATTGTATATCAGAAGAACCTGCGTCAATGACCTCCAAGAACAAGACTTCCATTTCCACGGTGAATATGATAGACCTCTAGGAACTTGCATTCCTGAAACTTTTAAATCTTCCCCGAAGCTCTCATTAACTTGGTGGATATAAAGATTGTGTCTTAAGTAGACCAAAACCAAACAGTAAGCAGTCAATATGAGCATTGTGCACTGGGGATTGCATTCCCATTCCTACCTAAGCTTATCTGAACTTCAGAAATATTACCAAGTACTCCAAAGATTTGGACTTTTTCCTTGAGTCAAGGATGTATTTCCTTGCATGGGCCTTCATTTGAATCACATCTGTTATCCCCACACTTGTTCATCTTTGATTCAGACTGCTGACAAGTGTCAATCTTTTGTTAAAAAAGGCCAGGGTCAGAATCCTTGTGTGTGTTTTTCCTGACTGATTATGAAAGGGAAATTGCTGTCATGATGGATTTTTTAGGGGCTTTGTATCAATCTGATAGTGGAGGAAGAGTGAAGGATTTAACTGGACTGCTTGCACTCAAAAGAGGTTCAGAGGGAATCTTAACCTACACACACACACCCATCACACCACTATTCAAGTTGATAGCATCATGTACTCTAATGCATTATTTTCTGATTAATGGAATTTGCAGAGGCATTGCTTTTTCTCTTCCTAGCTAAGAATTTTTTTCTTGTTGAGGTTCTTTATATGTATAAAGTCTTTTTTACCAGGGATTCCGAAACGAAGAAATCGTTGTCACAGGGAGGGAGTGATACTGAAAATTCTCTAACAAAAATAGATCAGAGTTGAAGGAAAATATATGAAACAATTAATATATTGATACAAAGTTGAACCTGAGTAATTTGTAGACCCCTGTAGAACATTTGGTATAAATTTCCTTTAATTTGCATGTCATTATCAAATAAGCTGTACTACAGAGAAACTGAGTTTAACAGGTACTGGCTTTTATAGGAGGAGTATGACAAGTATGGGATTCGCATTAGAGTCAAATTTCACAGTAACACCGAACTTCATGAATTGACTCCATATCATCAGAGTGGAGGTGAGAAAAGTGTTTCCACTATGTTGTACCTGATGGCTCTACAGGAACTCAACAGATGTCCTTTCAGGGTTGTAGATGAAATAAATCAGGTGAGGATCAATAGAGCAATATATAGCCTGCTAGTATACGGACATTTAGTGGAGAGTACAGACTTTTTTTTTTCATCTTTTAGGGAATGGATCCAATAAATGAGAGAAGAGTTTTTGAAATGGTTGTGAAAACTGCTTGTAAAGAAAGCACGTCTCAGTACTTCTTTATAACACCAAAGGTGCGTGTTGGAAAATGAAATTTGAAGTTTAATGTGTAGGAAAACTGAGTTTTATGTGATAATATCCCTATAAATACCATACAACTTATCTCTGTTTTACCTAAGAACTTAGTATTTTAAGGGTAACTGTGAGAGAATTTGTGTCTTAAGTAGATGGAGTGTGCAGAGCTAACCAGAAAGTTCAGAGCAAAAATCTCTCCATGTAAAAGTTTTAGCCAATGAGATAGTTTAAGTGAGCTGCATCAGAGGAGAATTAAAAGGCTGTACAGAACAGTGTGAGGAGAAAGCAGACTGCTGTTCCAGTGGCTTACTTGCAGTTCCTGAGCCTATGCTATATGTCATCACTTACTAGAAAAAAAGTATGTAATCACATACTAGGAAGTATGACAAATTGTCATACTAAGCTAGGTTGCGGGTATGTATGCAGTGAGTAGAGGAAAAACCTCTATCATGAGGTTTTTCGGTATGCTGGCACTTTCCCCAGTTACATTTTCAAGCAAGCTATGGAGGGGAAGGGGTATAGTTTAATATGCAGTAGGGTGGATTAGGAAAATTGCATTCTGAATAGTTGTGATTCACTGTCAGAATGAGTAGATGAACTGAATGTGTTCTTAGGAGTGAGTCTTTGGTTTGAAAGCCAGTATTTTTAATCTCCATCTGTGCTGAAACAGGTTACATTTATTAAACGTGCAAATAATCACCATGTTGGGACTGAATGCTACTTTGCTGTAGAGCAAGATTAGAATTCAAAACAACCTTGGATTAGGTAACTTTATGTGAAAACAGGATGCGTTTCAGCACAGACAAGCACAGGCCTTAGTATTTAAGAGGGAAAAGTCAAGAATAGCATCTGGTCTAAGGCATAAATGCCTAGATGACTGGGGCAGAGAGAAGTTAATGCTGATGACAAGGTGAGCATCCGGAGCATCAGTTGCAAGTAAATTGCTAAAAGTCATCCTGAGTGCTGCAGACCCTACAGTTTGCACGACATCTGTCAGCCTGCTGGGCTTGTGCCTGACAAGATTTGGACTGTGGTAAGTGTCCAGCTTTGGCTGTTACATTTCAGGAAGATGTTGCTCTGGAGTTACTTGCAGAGGACAGCAGTGCAACTTTTATGAAGTTCTGAAAGTTTTGAGTTTCCACTAATGGAAATTGCTTAGCTCAGAGGGGCAGGAGGCTGAAGAGAGACATAATAATTGTGCCCAAGAAACTCTGCCTCCTGCACTGCCAATTGTGGATACAGCAAAAAAAGTAATGACTTCACTTGCAGCAAGAAGGTACAGATTAGATACAAAGATCTTGTAGTAAGAATAGTGAAGCATGGAAATTGCCTGAAGAAGAGTGGAGTCCTCTGGGGGCATTACACATCTGTCAAAAAGGCTATTATCCTGCTATATTGACCTTTTCAGCACTTTGCAGAGCTTCTTTGCCTTCTTTAGATAATGGGGAACACCTCTCCTAGCTATTTTGACTTTTGGTTTTCATGTTTTTCACCAGCTCCTGCAGAATCTCACCTACAATGACAAGATGACGATATTGTTTGTCTACAATGGACCTTACATGTTGGAGGCAAACAGATGGAACTTAAAGGCTTTCTGTAGGCGGCGGCGGCGACTTGGGAGAATGGATGAACAGTGATGCATATAATATATAAAATACATAATGCAAATAATCTTTGATTAAGAACTTTAATTGTTAAAACCTGTGTAAAGGTACAACAGGTTGGAAGTGCATGTTATTTTTTAAAATTCTTTCATAGTGTCCTCTTTGTCCAAAGAACCTACTTTTTATCAGCAGTTTTAAATAAAAAGGAAGTTTCTTGTATTTTGCTGTTTTATCAGTAATGCAGCATCAGAAGTAGAGTTAATTTTTCTGGGTTATACTGACTATGTTTGGTGGTTTTGTTTTGTTTTTTTTCCCCAAAATTGGAATTTGCTTTTGGTAAATAAGTGTTCCCCTAACACTTCTCCTATTGAAATGGAAACTTTGAGTAAATGAAGATAATGATGTGTAGGAAGAGAATGGTTTGTAAGTAGCTGTGCATTAGGTTTTGTTTGTGAAAATATACCTGAAGTTAATATAAAGAATATACTACTGCTAGACTACTGTATTTTAATATTGTTATTTATTTCTTTTGAGCTAATCTTTCATTTTGTATTCCAGGAAGGATAAGGTCTTTATTTTTCAAGCAAGTCTTTTTCAGTAAGGAGACTTGACAAAGAGCCAGGTATTTTTGAAATAGCAAGCTATTTAGCTGGCAGAAGTAAAACTAAGAAATATATAACTTTTTGTTGGGTTTTTTAAGTGGAACTTGATATGTTTTAGGTGATAGATGGAAAAAACAGTCCTGCTGATTTCCCATGTGAGATAAACTCAGGAGGCTTTTTATAAGGCTTCATCTTTATTGAAGTGATTGTATATGCAATGGCTTTTCAAGAGATAGCCATAAAATTCATTAGTGGTTTTTTTGCCATAGCTGTTGAGCATTTGAAAGTAAATGTTATCAACAGAGTGCTGAATACCTAAAGTAAAGTTCTGGTTATTTAGTTAATGAAAAAAAATAATAAACTTCATACTGAATTGTGAAGATTATGATTTGTGAAGAAATGGAAACTATGATTGGTGTGTAAAATGTATGTAAAAATTATTGAGACCCAGGACCTGAATATATGCAGTATCCTTGTTTTCATGGGGGCAGTAACCTTCAACAGAACTGAAGTTTGGTGCCCACTTGATTTTGAGTAGGAGTGTTTCTTAACAACATCCTGTCAATGGAATTGGTATGTTAGTATCAATGTTAGAAATAGAATAATATACTGCAAAATACAAGCTAGGATCTGAAAGGTTTCACATGTTAAAAATTAAGTACTGTAATTCTTGTTTTGAATAGACAAGCCTTTGAGGGAACAGAGAACTACACGTTCTTATATTGCAGGCCACAGTTGATCAATGGAGCTCTGTCTGAATGTGAAATGAGTTCCTGGAATAAGTTCCATGAGGATTAGTGTCCATACACAAATATTTGACAGAAGAACTAAAGGAGTGTGGAAACATGGGCTATAGTCCAAGGATTGAGTGGGCCAGCAGAAGATCCTCAACTTAATTGAGGCTATAGGGCCAATCTGTCCACTGTATTTTGAAATCTGAGTTTTAAATGTGCTCTTTGATCTTCAAAATACTTGGCTTCTTGTAACCTTGAACTTGTAATGTTAATTTTTTTTTAATAGAATGGAAAAACATACATTCTGTTTAGTCTGTGAGAATCACGATATGAAAAGTGCAGTTTGTTTTCAGTGTCTAAGGGAAACTACTTACACGAACATGTGTTGTAACTCAGTTCTTCTATGACTAGACAGCACTGACTGTCTATTCTTAATGCTGTCATCTTAGAACTTTGTGGGATTTCTTCCTAGAGTTCAGTTCTGTTTTCATGTTTCGTGAAATACAAGTCTGACTTAGGTCATCCTCTCAAAAGTTACATCTTCTGGATATGTGCCTGCCACACTGCACAAATTAAGAGGATGAAGGACTTGCAGGTGTTTGATTTTTCCTTGGAGGTCCTGTCCACTAGTGACCAGAGGTCCCAATTTCGTCATGTTTGGCTTCAATCTTAATATGACACTGTCTGGGATAACTTAATATGGATGACGCTGTATCCCATACTGTCACGTTACTGATCAATAGAGCTTCACTATCCATCAGCAATGCTAGCTAAAGCCTTTACAAAAGAACTGTAAAACAAACAAACAAATGTGAAAATAAAAATGCCCATAAACTGAATGTATTTTGTATCTAAAAGTAGCTATTGCTGTTTGCCAATGGGCCGTACAACATGAGTGTGTGCCTCCCATACACATGTTCCCATTAGTAACCTGCTGATTCGTGTGACAGCTGGTGACATCCACATACAAAGACCTTCTGGCTTAAAAGGAAGACTTTTGAACTGAATGGCATATTCAAAATGAAAATCCACGCTGAGTTGCTTAGTGTAGCTGCAGCTTTATTCAGCATTCTTTACCCATGTATAGGGCCCTTGCATGCTGCCATCTTTCTTACTATTCCTCATGCTTTGCTACTGCTATTCAGCTCCTCGGGGCCTGTTACTATAAAACCCTGTGGATTTCAGTGTGACTTTGTGGGGAGGGAGGGGAATCAGTGGCACTTTAGGTTAAATATACCCGTAGTGTATCCAACTCTTCCTGCCAACTAGACAGGACCTCTCAAAAATGTAGAAGTGGAAAGACCCTGGATAGTCCTGACAGCTGAAGTATAAACTGAGCTTTCTCCAAAAATAAGTACTTTCCCCTCTTTAGACCAGCTGAAGACTATGGCAAAGACCCTCTTCCACCACCATCTGACAAACATCTGTGTCTGCTCATGTATTGAGACGAAGCAGCAACGAACTTGTAAATTACTGTGAAAAATTAAAATATTTCTGAAACCAAATAACTGAAAAGCAATTATAAATCATGTTTTACTTGTATTTTATGACTGGACACCACTTGTGTATGTACATTATTATTAACTAGGAGGGATTACTTAATTGCATGAAGCAGCAAACTAGAATGAGGAGGGACCCTTGCACAAGTACAGTGCTTTTCACATGTGTATGTGAAGCTTAGGCTTTTATTGGAAGAAAAATAAATGAGGCTTGTTAAGGCTGTCACTGACTGGGAACATCTATTCTCCAGCTGAGAGATGATGATACACACAAAGCTGGTCTGGGATGCAGGATGCTTACTGAAAAGTATGGTAGATGTTCCTCAGAGGCCTGAATAGGCACCTGCTCCAAGCCTGATAGCAAATTTTACTTAAGAGTTAACACTACTGAAGGCTCTTGTGTATAGTTTGTGCCAAGATGCTTCCCTATTGTTACTAAGCTCTCTGGCTGATGCTTCCTTACTAGAAGCTTCTGCACCATCTTCAAACACTGCTTCCTGTGGATTGCTGAAACTAATTTCGGTTTCTTCCACAAACCTGCAGTTTCCTTTTTGTTCCCTTACCAAGGCCCCTTAACTTTATCAACATCTCTTATTAACGGGACCTAATTTTCACCTTCGTTGCCCAATTCCCTTGCCATTCCATAGTGACTTCTTGAAAGCAATGGTTAGAGCAAGCACATAAGGTGTGAAATTTGTCATTCTATTTTGCAAACACTTGCATAACTTTAACATGTTGTCTGATCCTGTCTATTCTGTCCGTGCTCAGGCTTTGGATAATGGGGTTTACCTGAGGGGGAAGGAAACGTGAGAAGAGAATCTGTAATCCAAGATGCTCAGTGCTTACTAAGGTGTCAGCGGTCCTGTGGCTGTCACTGGGGGTTGGCTAAGGGATGGTCCTACGCAGTGCATAATTCCTTCTCTTGTCCCTGCACCCCACAACCTTCAATACCACCTATGCTGGGAAAGCACACTGAGGTGAAGGGCTGTATTGGCTCAGCAATACCTGGTAACCACATCAAAATGTATTGTAATTTTATGGAAGTTGTTTTGATGTTGCATGCATCATTTCCCTGTCCTTTCTCCTGTTTATTTGGCCTGCTTCTTGAAAGGTGCACTTCTGATTTTATTGGCACGATATCTGATGGGAGGTGTATGGCAGGAGAGCTACATCATAGGAAGGGGGGAGAACCTTGGCACTCGAGCTTCACAGTAAATAACTGAGCCAAAATTACTGTCTTCAGTTCTGAGTCACTGGAATACAATGTCCAAAATAAATTTTCCTAGAACTTTTTGTTACAGAAGCATTTTTTCCTAGCACCTTGCTAATTAGCAATAAAACCAGTACATCATCATTTGGAGAGGAAGGAGCTGGGGAAGGGAATTAAATCCACTTCTGCTCCAAGAAGAATCCTTCCCCTGTTCCAGCCTGAACATCTGAAAATCACTGAAATGTTTCTGTTGTACTCCCAGACCAGGCTTGCCAAGAGGCATGCTTCTCCTGTGAGCTCATTGACCCGGCTGTCCTTTGCACATGAGGACAGCCTGGGTGAGAGGCAGTGCTTTGCCTGCAGGAGGTGACGTGGTAGTTACTATGCTTCATTTTACTCCCGTGCTAACTTCAGCCATTGACAAGGCTGAACTGTTAAACAAGGACATGGGAGATCAGTGCAGGAACCAGATTTTTTTAGCTATTGAAAGCTTTTTAGGCACCGCTGCAGCAGTGTTGAAAGCCAGCAGTGAAGACATGGAAAAGTAAGGGCAAGGAGCAACAGCAGAGGCAGAAAGTAGAAGAGGTGATAACCAGCACTATAGCAGCTTGCTTGCCAACATCCTCTCCTGTGGCATGGCTTTCCCAATGGCACAATCCCCTGCCAGCCATTCCCATTTCCGTGCTTTCCACTAAATTCCACCAGCTTTACTCTTCTTCTGCTCCCCAGTTGCTTTTGAAGTAATTCCCCAGTTGTCCAGTCTTCCTTCTGTTGATCTATCACTGCAGTAAGCCAATGTTTTCTTGAGAGTTGTACTGATTCTGGCTGGGATAGAGTTAGTTTTCTTCACAGTAGCTTGTATGGGGCTGTGTTTTGGGTTTTGTGACCAGAACACTGTTAATAACACAGGGATGTTTTAGCTATTGCTGAGCAGTGCTTGCACAGCATCAAGGCCTCTCCTGTTTCTCATGCTGCCCTACCAGCACAAGTTGTGAGGGGACACAGCTGGAACAGCTGACCCTAACTGACCAAAGGGATATCCCATGCCATATGACTTTGTGCTCATCAGTAAAAGCTGGAGAAGAAGGGAGATTTGGGGTTATGTGTTCCCAAGTAACAGCTATGTGTGGTGGAGGCCTGCATTTGTGGAGAAATGACTGAACAGCTACCTGCCCATTGGAAGCAGTGAATTAATTCCTTATTTTGCCTTGCCTGTGCACACGGCTTTTGCTTTACCTACTAAACTGTCTTTATTTCAACCCAGTTTGCTCACTTTTACCCTTCTATGACCCATCCCACTGTGGGAGAGTGAGTGAGTGGCTGCCCGGGGCTGAGCTGCCGCCCAGGGTTAATTGCACAGTAACGGTGTATGTTAGCCTCAAAAACATGACATTACGCATGTCATTGGCTAGAGTTTAGTATTTACAATTATTTGTATCAAATATTGCACCTGGAGTTACATGAAATATTGGCAAATACACCCACTGTGAATTTGTAGAAGAGCGAGGGATCTGCTTGCAAACCGGCAACCTCTTGGGGAGGCACTGAGATGAGAAAATGGCAAGTAAGCTGGAAAGGAATGACAAAATTTACTTTGTTGGGGATAAGGAACCATGCACAATAACGGACAAAACTGGTTTTGCTAGAAGCAAGAAGGAGACAGCAGGTGATAACGGAGAAGAAAATCACAAGGTATCAAGGAACTTTGGAAAATAACAGAGAGCAGAAAATGTTACAGGAAACACAACATAGATGGTTCAAAGTGAAGGCATGCTTTAAGGTAATTGGCATTGTGTACTTTAAAGGGGAAAAGTCTCCAATTCCCCCTTTCCCAGTTTGTAACCAAAGCCATAGACTGTGAACATTATGCTGCTTAATTTTGACTGCGGTCCGCTAACACTGGTTTACCTCAGTTTGGGTCATGTAATAGCTTTTTTGTGGAAAATAAAGCATGGGTGGGTTGGTTGGTTGGTTGGGGTATTTGGTTGTTTTTGTTGTTGGTTTTCCTGAAG
>VZRW01009349.1:32206-110627 GCA_013398125.1 Aegotheles bennettii | reverse complement strand
GGCGGCCTCGCCTCCCGCCGGTGCCGCTGCGTCCCTGGGCCTGCTGCGGGAGAGGCGGCGGCGGCCCCGGGAGCGCCTCTGCGGGGGCTCTCCCATCGCTTCGGGGGGGGCTGGAAGCAGGCGGGGAAGACGGGGTTTTCCATGGAATCCTCCATGGGAGTGAGCGGAGGGGAGGAGCCCAGCAGGGCTGTGGGGACCCCAGGGCCCGGGGTGACAGTAAATGGTTACCAAGTGTTCTCCTTTCCCAGCAGAACCGAGATAACTGACCAGGAACGAGCGGAGCTCCCGGGGCAGGGAGGCAGCGAGGGGGGGCGTCCCCACCTCTGGTTTGTGGGGAGGGCAGCAGGTAACAACGGGCTGAATGCCCGTCTGTCAGCAGCAGAACATCACCGGGCACTGCCTGGAGGTGCCAACAGAGAAGATTGTGGGGGCGACTGGCACAGTGGTTCGTTCTGATGCTGGGTGCGAGACTGGTGGTCACTGGGACAGACTGGAGTCTCACGGTAGAGCCTGAGCTGGTCAACACCTTCTGGGTGTGTGTTGTATAGAGGACAAGTGGAGATGCTTCCCTGGAAACAGTGACCTTCTTTGTGCCAGCACAGCCGGCCAGTGGCATTGGAAGCATGTGGGGAAGGCACTGCACATGTTCTGTGGGGTGGCATAGCACTGCTTCACTGCTGTATTGCCTGAATTAGAACCGTTGAGGTGCCTGGTTTTAACCAAAAGTAACACCTCTTCCCCCCCCCAGACAGCAGCAAAATCATCTTGTGTAATGCTGTTCCTTTGAACAGAGAGAGAGGACAGAAAGGAATTAGTGTTCATATAAAATTCACGTGGCTGCAGGTTTTAACACTTCATTCTGTGTTACAGTGAACAGTAATAACTCCACTTCTTGCTGCTGCAGCAGTTTAAGGGCTGTAGAACTTCGTTTTCAGAAGGTTGTGATGCTGATTTGTGTTAGGTGCGTTGTTGCTGTGTCACTTAGAACATTGGTTGTGTGATGCTTGTAGCAAGGAGCCAAGAAAATGAGTAGTTGTTGTTTCAGTAATGCCACACTGCTTTTAGAATGAGTAGTGGTTCTTTTGAAAAAGCTTGCAGCATATGTTTGTTTATAGTTAAAGTTGCTGTGTTTCCCCACCCCTTCCCTGCATACACCTCGTGCAACCTGTGAGAAGGGAAAAGACATTTTGAGGAAATGTTTAGGGATTTGTTTTTGTTTTATTTTTACTTTAGTCCAATGATTCTTTTGCTAACATGTTTTTTTCAGGCCCTTTTTGGGGACCAAGGTGATGCTACTAGCAGTTTGCGAGGAAAAGATTGTACAAAGTAGGTTGCAGTTGTAGCATTTGTTTCTGGTTACTGAACATCACTGAAGGCCAATGCTACCTGCAAGAGAGAGATGACAGGTAGGCTTCAGGTCAAATGAGGAGCATTTTTGTCTGTGCTTAATACCTGTGTGTGCATATGACAGGCATGGCTTGCTGTTGTCCACCTCTGAATGTGTTTGTTTTTACTGCTGGACTGATGGAAACAACTCTATTTTGGATTTTTTTGTTTCTCCCCACCCCGCCAATCACTCTGTGCACAGGAGCAGAGATGTAACTTCTGTGGAGGTGTTGAAGCAGTTCAAACCTCAAAACTTAAAGTCAGCACTCAACACCCTGAAACTGTTGTTTGTGTTTGGTTTTTCAACTTGTTGCACTTTGGCAGAGTGCAACATTTGAAGGTTAAAAGAGTCTACTTCTTTTAAAAAAAGGCCAAAATGGTGGCATGATGGGACTATTTAAAGTGAAAGAATTAGTATTATACACAGAAAATAAATAGCTTGGATTTAGTTCATCATATGGTATTGTATGGGGGAAGGCTTCGTAACCCGCTCGTATGAAGCTAAGGATGTATAAGTATGGAGTTCTGCTGCTTTATCTGTTGCAGACAGTTTTGCTTTTAAAGCTGCTTGTTTTCAGTGACTTTAAAAAAGGTAGTTGTGGCCTCTGGGAGGGTCCTTTTAATGTACACTATTCTGTGATTCCCTGAGCTGTTAAATGTGGTGTGAAACGTGCTACCTGAGGGCAGAGAGAGTCATTATTTGCTCAATCTTTAGATCTGACTGGTAACAAATAATGTTTAAGGTGGGTATTTCATGAGGTATGCCTGCTTGGTGTTTAAAAAATCAGGGTTGTCCCCCAAGGCTTGGTTGCAATGAGTTCCAGAGTTCAGGCTTTTCTGTTGTTTCTACTGGAAAGACTCTAGACTAAATTCTAAACCAGCATAGTCTGGTTCAAGGAAAAGGGATGAGATTTCCTGTGCAATGTAATGAGAGAAAGTCTTTTGCAATCAGAAGTCGCCAGATATCAGGTAACTAAAATGTCATCAACTTACGTCCATACAATGCAGTCAACAAATTAACCACCTTCAATAAGTGGTGACCTCACGTGAAACTCTGGAGAGTCTTCTCTTACTCTCATCCTCTTTGAATGTGGGTTTAAAAATGAACACTTTAACATGTTGGTTGAGAATGTGACCACTGGCAGGGTGGTGTATAGTGTATTACAGTAAGAGTCTGATCTCAAGCTGGTTTACTTAAACAATTTTATGAAATAGTGTGCGACTGTGACACTGCTATGTTCCTTGGCCATCTCTTAACCTGTATCTGCTGGTTTTCTTCCCCCACCCCCCCTTGAGAAATGGAATGAGAAAAAGCTGCAGTGCTGTCACTATTCTGCTTTCAAAGAATGGATTTGCTGGAGAAGCCGAACTCATTTCTTGCTCGTACTTGCATGCTGATAATTCATAGCACTGTAGCATGTCCAATTTGTACTTTTTAATTTTTACTGCTTGCCTGTCTAAGCAGCTTTTGCAGTATCACCATTAACTGGGTGCTCTGCTTCTGGAAATACAGCACCACTTCCCATTTTCATCGAGCTCTTATGTGAGTACTTGTGTTAAGACAGCTGAAACTCTTTCTCTGTCCCAAGGTCTGCTTCCTGATACCATAGTGAGCCTGTGCTTGTTGTTTTGGGACAGCAAAGCAGCCTAGCAGATGTTAACTGCCAACTGCCAGTGTTTGCTTATAGTGTTTTATTAGTCCAGCCTCCGAGGTGCTGCTGGATGAATTTGATGAGCAGAAGTTCTGTTTTCCTTTGGGTCTTGGTAATAATGTGTTAACTGAATCCTCTCCGATTTATTCCATCTTCAAATAATTAAGATCCATGAGTTAACAGGAAGGCATACCTTCTATTTTTGGTCAAACTGCATTCCTGGATTGCTTGCCCAGTTTGGTCAGGGTAGCTAGCTGGGAGTTTTTCCTCAGTGCTGGTTTTCTTTCCTTATCTTCTAGAGGGAATGTGCAGTTGCTTAGCCAAACATCCACTGGTATATGGGAGGGTAAGCAAGCTCCTTCTTGCAGGAGCGCCCAGAATAGTTATGGGTGCCATTCCATAATACAAGTAAACTACTCAAATGCCTCCTCTCTCCCCTGCCTGCCCTCTGTTCCTTCCCTCTCCCCCCACAACTCCCACTTCCCTCCATCTGTGCTTGCCTGGCCTGCAGGTGTAAATGAGTGCGTTTGGCAAGCGAACCTCATAGAGAGCTTTTTTCTATGTTGATGATAACGCTTTGGGGTGATTTCCAGTGGTCCTTGCCAGAAAAGCTTCCCAAAGCAACTATTCCTGTGCTTGGACACACCCCAGGTGTCTGAGTATGTAGCGGCTGCCCTGAGGGAGCATGGTGGTTATCCTGGTGTGTCCTGGTGCTGCGGATGTAGGCAGGAAAGAAGAGGTAGGATGGCCATATGTAGAAAACATGGGGGATTGGGTTTTTTCCACATAGCTTTAGTGAACCTGCTGTTGAGGAGAGAATTAAACTTGGTTAGGAACCACCCTGAAAGAGGCAGTAGAGGAAATCAGGGCAATTCTCTGGTAGGGAGAGGAAATTTTCCTAAGAGGATTTGATCTGTATCAGGCTTTGTCCTCCCTAATGAGACTGTGTTAAGAATATCTAAAGGATTCTTTTAGGAGTCTATTAAAATATTAATACTAATCTCAATAGCTTTAGGTAATTATTTATCAATAGGATGTTTGTTATTCCTGCCTCTTCTCCTTTTGCTGGGCAAGTTAATGCGAACCATTCTATTCCCTTTTCATTAGTGAAGAGCTTTTAAGATGTTAATCTTGATTAGAAAATCTGGATTGTTAATGACCTGAATCCCGAGGACTTCTGGGCTTTCAGAGGCACTCTTGTTTATCCTGGTTTTCCCTCAGTTCTGGCACACACAGGACATTGGTTTAGAAGAACGTTTGTGGGACAGCCTGAACTTGCTAGCACTTGCATCCTGTGTTTTTGGAACTTGATTACTGTGCTCCCAGACGTCTCTGCTATGTACTGCTTGCTGTGCTATGTCACGTGTGGTGTTTTGTAATATATGGGGAATGTACCTTGCATAGTGAACAAAGCTTGCTTTGAGAAGTTTGGCATCGCTATAGCTGGGGTGATTTTGTCCACAAGTGACTCTTCAATGCTTTTTGGGGGGTTGATACAGTGTGTTGACCTTGCTTCTTAAAAACATTTAACACAAGTTTTCTTTAATTTTTTCTTCCTGTTAATATTCCATTAGTGTGAAGATCAAACCAAATTATTCTGATGTAGTTAAGCTTACCGACAGGGTGCTCTCCTGCCCTTCTGCTTTCATTGTTTCTTGGTTAGCCAAATGTTTGCAAAATGTGTCAAGTAACTGGCAGTGCACAAGTGTGCTCTGTGTTGGAAGATCTCTGCACTTTGCATGCCATGCAGTCATAGTTTTAAGATCCCTTGAGGGTAAATTTACAAGCTCACAAAAGGACACCGAGGTTGGTGAGATGATGATGCTCATTCCTATCCCTGTGCTGCAACTGGATATGCTGGAGAGTACTGATGTGGAAACAAAAGATAATACAAAGTGATATAGCTGGTAATTGTTGAAATTCAAGGCTTAATAACGTTCTGTTGTTGATGAGTGTTATTTGTTTGAGCTACGCTACGGGTTAATTTGACTATCCGTGACTAAGTAAGCATGACAAATAGACAAAATGGAAAGTTAGACTTTGCTGCAGATGTGATGATAAAAGGCTGCTTTCTAACAATTAGCACAAAGGCTTCAACAAAGAGTCATCCTGAACAGTGAAACACAATCTAACCTAGATTGAATTGAGAAGCAATCTGTTTAACAGACAATTAACTTGAGAAATTAGTGTCAGGAGAATAAAAAGTTTAAAGATACAAATAAAAATGAATCCACAGTTGCACAGACTGGGATAAAATTGAGGGCCATCCACTGTTTTAACAATCTGACATTTGGAAGGTCTCCTTAATGCTATTCTAACCCTATCATAGCCTTTGATAGTTAAAAATCTGGGCATTTGAAGGGATGTGACTGCTTTCCTTGAAGCTTCCAGTCTTTGTCAGAAGAAATAAGTGAAACCAAAGCAGAGCAGCCAAGGTCTGTTACTCTGTAAGAGCTGCTAGCTGATTAGCAGTCCCCTGTTTTTTTCTTTGAATGTACAGACTCTTTCATGCTTAAACTTAATGCTTGCTGCTTCATGCTATGTATCATCAGCACGTAGGAAGCAATTGGCAAATCAGTTTGGGGTGTTATTGTATTTAAGAGGTCAGGTATTATCTGAAATGTCTTGCTGGCAAGACTTCCTGAGCAGTTTCTTGTTTCCTGAGGTCAGGGGGAGATGCATGCAGTTTGGGTGGTGGGGAACACAGACCACAAGGGATTTCCAACACATGGAAACAGACTTTTCGATGGATGTTGATTGCTATGAGAGTTTTGTGGTGCTTGCTCTGTTCAGGAATTGCCAGCCCCGTTCCAGTTACTGTACAATGTTGCATCATCTGAGTATCTTCACATATCTTCGTGTTGGACATGAATTGAGAAGGTGGCTGACAACAAAATGGAACTGGTCTTCTCCATGCTTCTGGTGTAGGATCTGGCCTTCCCCTTTGTAGTTGTACAGAGTTGGGTTGGCTTAAGTTATGCCTTTTTCAAGAAGAAATCATGCTCTGTCAGCAACCAGCCTGGCTCCTGCTGTAGCTACAGAATGGCTGGGCCTTTCATGGAGTTTAGGAGTAGAGCAAAGGAGAGCAGGTGTTAGTTTGACATCATGATGCGATCAGCTTAGCTTGTAGCTTAACATCACAGCTAAGCTATACTAAAAGCCAGTGACTGAGCTGGTAAGGTAACACAGTGATCTCAAATTTAAGAAGGAAGGGCCTGGTGGATGACCAGGTGGATCCTCACCTAGATCTTAGCCCTCAGCCCAACAGCATCCAGCACTGTTGCTTCAGTTTACTTTTTTCTTACTGAAGTGAAAATGTTCTGGGTCCATGTTTGGCCTAGATGTTTCTCACAGTTGGTGGCTGCCTGTGGTGAACAACTGCTGAAAATCTAAGTGAACTTACGCTGTGTATTTCCAGCCTCAGTACTGATGATGCTCCCCTGTCCTTTGGAGGTGGTCTTCTACCAACCATGAAAAGGAGAACTTGTGTTTTAGATGCTTCGGTTCATGTTCTACTTGTCAACATGTACACCTAGATATAACCTTCATTGTAAATGAGAAATTCAGTTTACTAGGCTTTTAAGCAGAGCCACGGGGCAGGAGTTAAGGATCTTCTGTAACTATAGAAGCCTGTCATATGTAGTTCAGTTTCTCAGATTGCAGCTGCCCTGTTAAGGAGTGCAGTTCTTAAAGTATGTGTTGAAAAAGTTGCAGTGTGCTTGTGCCTTGTTTTCTCTCTCGTCGCTTTCTAGAGCTATAAATAGAGTTTGTTTTGTGATAGTGCAAGGAGAAATTTGCTCTTTGTATCCTTCAATGTGCCTTATATGTAGCTATCTGCCAAGGAAAGGCTTTTGTAGCTGTAAATTATGTGATCAGACTTAGGAAAACAAGCTGTTTCTTGGCTCGGATTTGCTTAGACAACTCTAAGTTGACAACATCATAGTTGATGCCAGATAAAATTGTCATTCCTTTAAGTCAGATTTATCAGTGGGGCTGTCTGAGGGACCGTAATGGTGCAAGTGACTTCTGTAGACAGCTCTTTAGAAGCTGCTGCACAGTCTGAGTTGAAGAAAAATAAAATGTTTAGCGTGCTAGAGTAAGGCCCTATGAAACAGTTTTCTACAGTGACCTAAATAAAGGAGTGGATAGAATTGAGAACTTAAAAACCCAACAAACCAACAGCCACAGAAAGGAAACCAAAAACCTCTATGACTCCTTTGTGCAAAGTGACTCAGAGGCAGAAGCCAAGTCCCTTGTGACTGAAGTCTACTTTCCAGATGTTGTAGAAGCTTGAAAGACTCATTTTAATGTATGGGGAGGTGTTTTGAAACTCAAGTTGCAGCTTTCAGTACGAGCCAGGCCTCATGGCTTCCTCTGAAATGTCTTCACTAGATGTTTGATCTTGTGTTTCATTTGGGTTTGCACATTTGGAGGCAGGAAAAAAATCTAGGTGTCACACCAAAACTGAGGGCTACTTTTTGGTGTAGCTTACTATGACAGATACTAAATAGCTTCTTAAGCTAACATCTTTTTGAAACATGTCTTTTTCTTGTCATTTGTTTCTAGAAGTCTGAATGGAGAGCCACATAAGAGGTACACTTTCACAAAGACTGAAGAATCCATGAAGAGTTGATCAGAATTATCATAGGCTCATAGAATCATAGAATGGTTTAGGTTGGAAGGGACCTTTAAAGATCCCACCAGACCAGGTTGGTCAGAGCCCCATCCAACCTGGCCTTGAACGCTGCCAGGGAAGGGGCAGCCACAGCTTCTCTGGGCAACCTGGGCCAGTGTCTCACCACCCTCACAGGAAAGAATTTCCTCCTAATAACCAGTCTAAATCTACCCTCTTTCAGTTTGAATCCATTCCCCTTTGTCCTATCACTCCATGCCCTTGTAAAAAGACCTCTCCAGCTTTCATGCAGCCCCTTCAGGTACTGGAAGGCTGCTATGAGGTCTCCCCAGAGCCTTCTCTTCTCCAGGCTGAACAACCCCAGCTCTCTCAGCCTGTCTACATAGGAGCAGTGCTCCAGTCCTCTGATCATCTTTATGGCCCTTCTCTGGACTTGCTCCAACAGCTCCATGTGCTTCTTGTGTTGGGGACTCCAGAACTGGACACAATACCCCAGGTGGGGTCTCATGAGAGTGGAGTAGAGAGGGAGAATCACTTCCTGTGACCTGCTGGTCATGCTTCTTTTGATACAGTCCAGGATGCAGTTGGCTGCCTGTGCCAGGAGCACACTCATGTTGATTTTTTCATCAAGCAACACCCCCAAGTCCTTCTCCTCAGGGCTGTTCTCAATCCATTCTCTGCCCAGCCTGTGTTTGTGCTTGGGATTGGCCTGGCCCATGTGCAGGACCTTGCACTTGGCCTTGTTGCACTTCATGTGGTTTGCGTGGGCCTGCCTCTCAGGCCTATCAAGGTCCCTCTGGATGCCATCCCTTCCCTCCAGGGAGTCGACCTCACCACACAGCTTGGTGTGGTTGGCAAAAATTAGTTTGTGTTCATTTGTGAAGTGTGAAAACTAACCTTCATGGTTCCTTTTAGTACTTTTCAACTAGCTGAAATTCACGGAGAGTGCATTTAAGGTGGTTGTGAACTGATGTTTGGTTGGCACACAGTAGTCTGTTCTTCCATCTGGATTAAAAAATCATGACAAGATAATCCAATTGAGAGCGTAATCTGGTTTATGGCTCTGACCTTGCATCACAGGAAATGCATCAGTCTTGAGGTGAGCACTGATACACAGATAAGAGGTTTGGGTAAAGCAGGCTGCGGGTGACTCAAATGCTGTTAAAATTGGACATGAGAAATCAAGAATTTTAAGAGTCGAAGACTGAGGTAGAGGAGGAAATTCTAGAAAAGTACAGTCCCAGAAGCAGGGACAAGCATCCTGGGGCACGCAGGAAGGGAAGATGCAGATGCTGCCAGCATAGTGCAGGGTCACTGTATCCCTGGGACAGCTGGAAAAGGAGCTGCTTGTGGTGACTGGGGGTGAAGGTGCTTCCCCTGTACTTCAGCAAAGTGGGTGTGCAGGTACTGGGTGAGGTTTGACTCAGTGGGGAAGCTCACCTACTGTCCTGAAGAAAAAGGGGAAGCAGGGCTGTTAGAGCTCCTGTGGAATTTTGCCTGGCTGGGACTTCACAGGGAAGTCATGCCTGGAGTGGTTTCAGCTTCTTTGCCAGAGTGCTGGTGCCTGGTGTAAATGGTTAGAGACCACTGGTGAACCTTAGTCTGTGGTAGATCAACTTCTGCCCATCTTTGCTTTATGCTGCTGTGGTACAGTGTGAACGGAGATATACTGCCCTTACTACTCTGTTCTGTTACTGACTTGGCTAAGCTAGGGATATTTCATTGACTCTGACACTGTTATTTTGAAGGAGTTTTGTTATTTCTTAGTTTTGCTTCCATTTACTACTGAATTTTTAGTTGGAGTGTTTTCTAGTAAGCACAAATGTTATACTGGAAATGCAGTTTCTCTGTGAAGGTACAAGTTGTGTTACAGGAGCTTTGTCAGACACTCATTATTATTTTGGCAACTTTGATTGTTGGTCATCTTTTTTGGTGACTTCTATTCACCATACCTGTGGTCGCTCGAAGGCACTGCCAGGTAAAATACACCTTGTTCATGAGCTTGGTATCTAACGACACAGTAACTTGTGGTGTACTCAGTTGTTCCACCACCAAGTTCAGCCAGTCGTTGCCCACTGCTCAATCTACTAATAATTTATCATCTTGGGGCTAAAGTGAGATGAACTGGTAAGGCATGTGCATATACAGATCCCTCTGTCCATCACATGAGTAAAGATACGTGTTCCAAGAACTTCAGCATATTGGGTCATGATTGGATTTACCAGATAGAATGAAAATAAAGCCTCGGATTCTTTCAGTTAAATCAGTAATCTGACAGTCTCTGGGAAGGCTTTGGAGGCAGATTGATAGTTTGTAATTGAAGGAAGGTTGGAAGGAAGTTTCTCTTTATGACTGTTTGTCTTATGGTCGTAATTTTCAGAGTGCATCAAAATTGGGAGCTCACAAAAAAACAGTTCAAACTGAAAGCCTTAAGTATATCTCTTGTACAGTTAGTGAAAGACTCACTTGAGCATGACTCCTCTGCAACCCTGCCATGCGTGTAGGACTTTTTCAGTTTGCAGGGCACATGGGTATGTGTGTCTGGGGGGAGTCAGTTTTCTAAAATTGAACATTCTTGGCTTTTTTTTTCTAGGGTCACATGATTCTTTCAGCTACTGGGTTGATGAGAAGTCTCCTGCGGGGCCAGACCAAGCCACAGCCATCAAACGCTTGGCCAGAATTTCTTTGGTTAAAAAGATCATGAAGAAATGGTCGGTGACTCAAAATCTGACTTTCAAAGAGCAGCTGGAAAGTGGGATCCGCTACTTTGATCTTCGTGTCTCTTCCAAGCCTGGGGAAGTAGAACGAGAGATTTACTTCATACACGGCTTGTTTGGCATCAGAGTATGGGATGGACTGAAGGAGATTAACACCTTCCTTGAGCAGCACCCCAAGGAAGTAGTCTTCTTGGATTTCAATCATTTCTATGCCATGGATGACAGCCATCACTTCTTCTTGATCAGCAGAATCCGCTCAGCATTTGGATCCAAACTTTGTTCTGTTAAGTGTGTAGAATATGTGACGTTACAGTACATGTGGGAGAAGAAACACCAGGTAGGGAGAGGATGTGTAGTGTTTTTCAAACCCAAAAGGCTAAGTAGAGAAGATGAGTGTGGTTCCCACTCAGAGGGGTAGGACCAAGGACACTGGTGGTCAGTTTAAAGCTTGCTGGGGCCTCCTTATGTAGCATGTATATTCCTCTCCATTTATGCACAGCTGTGCAGCCCCTCCATCCATGACATGGCTAGTGTCCTGCTCCCAAGCAGTTTTGTTAAATAATTCCATGATAGTATCCTCAGGGCCTTGTGCACCTTACAGATGGTCTTCCCTTCTGGAGGATCATGTTTTGCTGACTTGCGTTGGTGAGGATTTGGTAAACTGTCATCTTTTTGGCCAGTGTGAAACATATAGGCTTTAACAGGATCAAAGTATGGTACAGAATTTCTTAGCTCCTTTGTAGCTATGCAGATCTATGGTGGCAAGGTTAAACACCTTCTCTGTGATGGCTGCTCCCATGCATACATGCAAACCAGGAACATTGTTTCAGCAACAGCACATAATTCTTAAACTGTAAAATATGTGAGGCTTGGGTTCCTCTGAACTGGTGCTGCTAGTGGCAGGGTCCAAAATGAATCATTTGTAAGTCTGAGCGTTAGTAAAAAGTGTTGCCTCTTTGTGCTGTCCTCTTATAGAGGACTACCTTACAAGGCACAAAATACTGACTTTTGATTTAGAGAAGACTTTGCTGACAGCCAGGCTGACTTGGGCATCTCATGCAGTAAGTGTGACTGGAATGCTGTTGTGCCAGTCAGCCCGGTACCTTCAGCCACTTAATAGCAGTTACTCAGAGGTGGCAAGGCTGCTAAAATCCTCAATTTCAAGTACAGATGTAATGTCCTCTGGCACGGCTTTGAAATGCTTTTAAGTTGAATTCTTTGAATGACATTTCAGTGTACTCCTGGCAACTTTTTTCATTTTAAACTGATGACCCTTAAAGCCTGAAGCAATCCTGTCCTCGTAGCTTATCAGAATGATCTCCATCTCCTTTGTTGGCAGTACTGCAACAAATTTACTGACACTCATGACTCAGGAGCTTGGTCCTCTTTTTGCTTGGTCCTCTTTTCACCACTATGCTATCTGCAGCAGTACTGTATGAGCATAAACTAATGCAACATCTTTCTTAAATATAAATAACGTGAATTTTATGTTTATTTTTTCTCCTTTTTCTTTGTTTTTGCTAGGTTCTCATATTCTACCACTATCCTTTGTATCGGGAATACCCCTTCCTGTGGCCAGGGAGTAAAATGCCAGCACCGTGGGCTAATACAACCAATGTGCACAACCTGCTGCAGTTCCTGGAGACCACTCTTGAGGAACGAAGTCGTTATGGGACTTTTCATGTTTCTCAAGCCATTCTCACGCCTCAAGTGAAAACTATTGCACAGCATCTAGTCCGTGGTCTGAAGAACACACTTGTTCATAGGTAAGGACTTGATTTGTTTTCTCAGTTCTTTACCTACCCTGTTTCACATTGAAAAAGGCACTAAGGAAGAAACTATGAACTGTTTGCTTAGAAGTAAGACTTGACGAAAACATGCAGTTCTGCTTCATTACTATTGCTTGTGAAATATTTTCAGTCATTAAAAACAAAGAACTATTGAAAATAATAAAGTAAGAGGATATATATTTAGCTGTGTGTTTCCTGGTAATTGGAGCTCTTTCAGGATGCAATGTGATTTCATAAAATGTGGGCTGGGACCTGTTGTTTCAAACCAGTAATGCATTCCCAATTGGCTAAATCTGAATTTGGGGGGTGGAAGCTTGTGCCACAGAGGACAATTGCCTGTTTGTGGGCTCAGTTTTACATGTGTCTGTATGAATCTCTTATTTCAGTAATGGCCAAAGATGTATAACCTGGGGCAGTATTTTATCTTGAATTTTTTTACCAAAATTTAGATTAACAATTTGACTTCTTTTATACCAATGACTGTTGTACAATTAATTTGCCCATGAGTAAGATTATTAGAAGGGGGTTATCCTTTGAGTAGCACAGAGTGCCAGTGACTTTTAATAGTGTTAACATCATGACCAGGGTAGGTTCCATGTGACTATTTCATAGCATTATCACCTTGTAACCTGTTTGCTAAAAATTGCCAAAACTGTAACAGTCTTGGGGTCTCTTGGCTCGCTGATTAATATTGCCTGTTTTGATGTCACTAAGTTTGTCTATAAGTTACAAATTTCACTTGTATAGGTGGTCACAACTGGTCTAATTTGGTCAGCAACTGAGCTTAATATTAAGCAGTGAAATAAACGCATGTCTTCAGCAGCCAGTTCATGTTCCCTTTGGGAGAATCATTGTTCACTGTGGAAGTAATTACAGTATTATTTTGAAGCCAAAGTCATAACTTAAAAATCCTTTTGAAAAGTAGTAAGTGTTGTGCTTTTGCAGTTGCAGAAGTTGTTGGTGGAATTAAGGAAATTCCAGGTGAAGTATAAATCATGGAGTTTTCATTCTCTTTCCTGTGTACAAACACTAATCTAGCAAAAGATCATTAAACCCAAGTGATGTTTGCCACGATATGTTCAGGTGTCCACTCTGGCTTGAGCTTTGCCAGCATCTGTGCAGTCAGCATTAGACACTAGATGGTGCTCAGGTGCTTTAGGGCTGGCGTTTGCTGCTGCAAGTTGTGCAACTATAAACGTGTATGCTTGGTGGGGATAGCTGACAGAAAGCACAGATGTAGCTTATGTCTGTACTGCATACCAAGTGTACTCATGGTTAAGGAAAGACCGTACTGAATTTCTATTTCTAAACTAGTAAAGGATCATCTAATTTCATGGTATGAGTGAGCAGTTTTGTTTCAGGTGACTGCTGGCACAGATTGGGGCTGCAAGGAAGCCTGCCTTCACTCCATCCCTTTCCCTCAGCACCATCATTACCACTTGTTTGGAAGCAAACTGTGAAAATTCAAAATAGATGCTGCTGTTAGCTGAAGAAGGATTGCTCGTGTGTGTTTACACATGCTAGCTGATTTGTATGTGTAAATCTGTCTTTGCAGTTCTGTGTAGATGGCTGCCTTCTCATATGGAAATTTTGCCCTGAATATGAATATTTAAATGTACTTGAGCTCTTGCTAAAGGAGAAATGTGCAACATTCACACTTAGCTGGATAAAGTCTGGTGTGTCCCTTGACAGGGGCTGTAATTATGCCTTCACCCAAGTTCTGTCTTCTCTCGGTTCTTGACAAGATTGCTTTTTTCTGGAATGAGAGCTGTGGGGTGTTTTTAGGGTTTTTGTTTGTGTTTCTTCCCCCTCCTGTTAGCTAATTTGCTTGCCTACCATCTTGCAGAATTCTGCATGCATATTATGGCACTAATTTAAATAATTCCAGTATATTTAGTCATTTGTCTCCTAAGTGTGCTTAAAACCCTGGTGTTTGCATGTTACAGCACAAGAAAAGCTTGTACAGGCTCCTGACTTGCATTCTGTCAAAGAAATGACTTGAAATTTCTCCCCATGGTAGAATTTCTAACTGCATTTAACTATTCCTGACACATCTCACCTTTCTCTGGTTACAGTAATGTATGGTGGGGTGTTCAACCCCTATAGAGCTGAGGGCTTAATTCTGGGTTTGGTTTCCCTGATCCCATTGCTCTGAGTGGGTCTGGAAGCTGAAAGGAGTTTGGAAATGCAGTCTGTTGCCCCAAACAACTTATTTCCTCTGTCTTGGGGTGGGCATGGAAGCATCTCGGGCCAGATATAGCCTTGCTTTTTGCTACAGTGAAGTCTGCTGTGAAATTAAGCCTTCACTTCAACATGTATTTGATTAAAAAGAACAGGATGGAGGGAGTTGTAGTGCAACATTAAATCCTGAAACAGTCTGCTCAGTGAATATGGAGTTCACAAATGTTCTTTTGCATGCATGGTGGTTTGACTGACCAATGTTTCTATTCGATAGCTGGTGACCACGTGCTCTTCTCATCGGCTGGTTGCATTTTGGGTGGCAGTCAGGACCTGAACACAAATGTGAGATAGTAACATAATTCACAAACAGCATGTTGTATGTAAAGTATGTATAGAGTCTCTTTTATTATGTGTAATTTCCTTTTTTCAATTTCTTTAGGAACCTGCCCATGATTGTGAATTGGGTGAAAGCACAGAAGCCAGGTGTCAGGGGTGTAAACATAATCACATCAGACTTTGTGGAGCTGGTTGACTTTGCTGCTACAGTTATTGCATTAAACGACCTCCTTTTAGAAGAGGATGCGCCTACAACTAAGTCCTGATTGCTGTGTCCCACTCGTGCTCCTCACAGGACATCTTTGAACTATGCTAAATGTTTTATTTATGGCGTGGAACCTGTTGTAATCTTTATTTAAAAAAAAAGGTTTCTAGAGGCGACAAGGTTAAATGTGACATCCAGGTGGGTCCCTTCTGCCCGTGATGTGTTGATCTGAGCAGAACACAGAGTGCTGTCTGAATGCTGCAGTGTCTGTGGCTGTGTTTGACTGAGCTGTGCACACATCTGCTGCAGCCCAGCACGGTGTCTGCCTGCCAACAGGAGCCTGGCCTCTGGCGCAGATGGACCTGATTATGGTGCACATCTCCCTGGTGACCGGCCTCGCTGTGCCCTCACGTGTGCATCCTGCTTATTTCTCAACTCCAGGGCTCAAACCAAGGATTGCTGCTGATCCCTTAGCAGCAGTGTGACCAGGCCAGCTGAGACAGTATTGTTCTTGGGCCTTCTCAGGCTTAGCTGGGCTCAGCTGGAGGCTGCTGCTGTATTCATTACGCTGTTTTAGACACTACCTCTGACTTACTTGAAGAAACAATATTGCCCTTGTTCAGGGGGAAGCTGTTAACACTGTGTTGAATATCCCAACTGTCCTCTGGGCACAAGAGGCAAAGGCTTGGCATGCTTTGCCCCTTTGGACTCGAAACTCTTCTCCTGGACCTCTATTTTACTTTAACACTGTAATACATTTATTGCAACCATATCTACGTGTGTTTCTTTTGGCATTAATTTGGAGAATATTCCAGTCTTCAAATTATGAGGATTATAACTCACAAATCTGGATTCCTGTTGTGAGACACTAGAGAAACCACAGCACAACTTTTCTATTTTGCTTGCTTGTCACTTGTTTTTTTGCCATCTATCAAGTTTTCTTTGGGAAGCTATCTCACCCAGACAGCCTTTCTCTGGAAGGAGATGGGCTAAGTGGGAGTTTGCTTGGTATTCAAAGAACTGGAGCTGATGGGGACTGTTCAAAACCCAAATACTGAATATCTGATTTGCAGTTTGACAATGAATTCCGAAATTGGACCCAAAAGTTGTGCTGGTAGTCAAAGGACCACAGCTGTGGGTTAGAAATTTCCCCAGCTTGCACCTGCTTGTGTCGAAGTAAGCAAGTCACACAAGCACAGGCAAGCATCAGAGCTGCTGCTGTCTGTAGTCATGCTTATTTTTGTGTTGATTCACAACAAAACGTGACCATGTGTGCTTGAGCCAATGCAGTCACATGTTGGTACTTTTCAGCACTTAACTGGCTGGCTGGTAGCAGTTCTACAGTCTGATTTAACTTTGGTTAGAAAAACCCAAAAAACCAAAGTGACTGATAGACACTTCTCTGCTCAATCATCTTCCTAAAGCAACTGTTGGTGCACTAATTATTTATTGATTATGCATTTGTATTAAGCTCTAACCTATTTATAAAAGAATGCTTTGTGCTTATAGATGTTTTTTTCAAAAGAAAAGTGAATCTACAGATTTATTATCTGCGTTGTTATTGTATACTGTGTCTGCTGTCATTGACTGACAGGCTGGAAAAATCGAGACCTCTTTGCTTGCTTGTCACAAACTCTGAACTCAGGACAAGTTTACCTAAAGGTTTGCAGACCTTCCATGTGAACCTTGGCCGAGTTCTGAGCAGACTGTAATCTGATTTATCTGTTTGTTTCATGGCTTTATTAGAGTTCCTTGAATTTTTTTTAACGGAATTCTTTTTCTAAGGGAGCTGTGGGGGGAGCATCTCTCTCTCAAGCTGTCTTTATCCTTTCCTCTTGTGTTTCAGTGACGGGGCACAAGTCATGAAAACCATTTTTTGGAAACTCAAGCTGAAATTGCTTATTTAAAACTTCCTTTGGAAGGTTTCTGTTGTTTTTGGTATTTTTTTCTTGTTGATGAAACTGTTGGAACCTGTTTTAAATGGCACTGTTTTGTTTGCAAAGTTATTTAAAATACCTGGGTTTTCCTTAGCTGAATTTTGTTACCCTACTTTTCCATGGTCTCAACTGAAACTCCGTGACAGTGTTAAATGTATGGGTTTGGTTCCAGTGGTCTTTTAGCTGCGAGTTGTCTTGGAGCTTAGAACTTGGAAGAACTTGGTTTGAATACTGATGAGGCAGAAATATGCTTGCAAGGTTTCCTGCAGATCTGGAGAACAAGGTGAGAAGGTGAAATAAGTATGATGTTTGTGTTTGACCCTTAATATATTTTGTACTGTATATATCTACCTCAAAGAGATTTATCGGGCTTAACCAATATTTATCTTGTGTGTGAAGAGTAATGACTGTGGTGTTAGTCCTTCTGTTGTATTTATTTGACTAGAAATGTGATGGTTGTAACTCAGATATTTGGTTAGATATTTTAAACTACAAACTCTGAAGTTTTTCTAGCATACTTGCTGTTAGTTCCTGCCTCTTGAAATGGGACAAAGGCATGCTGAGTGTAAACAGTGTTAGCAGAAGGAGAAGAAATGGATTAATGATGAAGTGAGGGGAAAAGAAAGCACTTCTGTAAGTCTGGCCTGTCTGAAGAGACTAGTGTGTCACTTCAGAGCAGTGCTTGGTGTTATGCCCCTATGTGAGGAACCTGACAGTCCCAGTGGTGAGTTGGGCAATTGGCAGATACAATTGCCTGCAACAGGCATCTCCTGTGGATATTCCAGGCAATGTTAATGCTGATTTTTAGAATTTTTTTAGGGTATTTCTAAACCATCCTAAGCAACACAAACTACCTTTTCTTCTGTTACATGGTATAGCCCATAACAAAGCCATCTGTATAATAGGCTTCTCTGACACAGCACCACAACATACCCAGATTCCTTCACATTTTGTGAAATGGAGCTCATCTAGAGTTGGACTTTGGGCTGCAGACTCTATTTTCTGTTATAGCTGGGCAGGAAGGAAGGATCAAGGAAGTAGGGCAGTAATTTGCATCCAGTGCCCACAGTGAAGGTGTGGCAGCATTTAGCCAGGTTTTGGCCAGCAGAGTGGAGCAGGTCTGGCAGGTGAGTGGCAGTGGCTGCAGCTTGTTCTGAGAACTCGGCTGCAGCTGGGTAGAGTACAGAGCAACTTAACAGCCTGGGAGGTCATGTATGTATGACTTGGGAAAATAAAGATTAACGTGAAGGCTGGGGGTTCCTGGCTGTTGATGTAGACCTGTGTCTGCTGAATACAGTGTTTTAGTCTTGCTTCTATCTTCCCCAAGCAGTAGGGTTGACTTCTAAACAGTTTAGGTAGAAAACTCCAGCAGAATTTTGCTGAGGACTTGACCATTCTGTCAGTGCTAAGAGAGGAAAAGCCAGAAAACTAGTAGCTGCTTGAGGCAAATACTTGAATTGCATATTCTTGAATAATTACTTGTATGGTTTGTTATTACAGATTCAGATTACTTGTATGTTGTGTTATGAGTGTCATTTCTCTTCCTAATGTGCAGTCACTGCATGCAGAGCACACTGGTGCTATGCCTCTTCTCCTGGCACTGGTTGCTGTTGTGTGATTCAAGGGCACAGGAGACCTCTCTATGTATGCCCCTGATAGGGAACAGCAGAGAGAAGGTTGTTAGGAAGCATATATCAGCTTTTAGCATCTCACTTTGTGCTTGTAGGTGAAACAAAGAGGAGTTATTACTAGATTTTGCAGATTATAAGTAGCTCTTTATTTGAGAACTACTATCCTAAATATATTTAACAACTGTGGAGCTGGAATTTTAATGTTGATTTTTCTGAGAACAAAAACCAGATTTCTGCTGTCCAATTTTCTCAAGAACTGAAGGGATACCAGCTTGCACGTGCGTTGTCATGGATAGAATCCCACTAGAGATGGTGCTGGTGAGTTTCAGGGGTGCTGTGATCAGTGGGAGATGTCAGACTGGGAGTCTTCAGAGCAGGAATGGTGATTGCAAAAGGCCCTTGTTCTCCTACACAGGCTCTAGAGAAGAAAGAACTAAAGGCAAAATGGTATCTTTGCTTCTGACATGCTGTTTTCTAATGTATAGGCCCTGAGTTAACATGTTGGAGTTCAGAAATCAGCTGTGCTGTGGAGCTGAAGAAGCACTTTCAAGCAGGGATTTTGGCTCAAACAGAAGGAGAGCACCTGCCAGGATGCTTATCTGTTACTCTCATCTGGCTAAGCCTTGGGAAATACCATCTTTGTGTACCTGTCTCAGGTGCCAGAGTTCATTGCTTTATCTAGCAGACCAGTGTTTAGGACTTGTATGGATGAATAGAGGACCTGGCCATTTTGATTTAAAACTGGTTTACCCATGGGAGCCTGACAGAGCATGTGTGACTTGAGGCTTACTTGAATACACGGTATTTAATACAGAGTCCCCATACAGTTTTAGACTTTCATCTAGACTTTAGCATGTTGCTACCCATCCCTAATAAGCAAATTCTCCTCTCAGAGGACCACTGTTCAAGACAAAACTTCAGGCACATTTTCAGTGTCTTCAGTTGTCTAAGCACAGAGATTGTCTAATGTGAAGAACAGGACTGACCCAAAGCTTCATTCAAAAGTCAGATTGGGTCAAGGTGTACTTCTTTCCACAGTGGAGAAATTTTTTTTATTTTTCTGTGTCTGACAAATTCTTACTCCAGCTATGGTTTTTTACTCAACAGACTGGTAGAAGAGTCAGAGCATGTGCTGAAGAGCAAATAAATTTTATACTAAGAACATGTATGTTGAGCAAACTGTGCTGGGTGTAGTGACTGACTTAGTCACACCTTCCAGTGGTAATTCTGTTAGCTGTTTGGTTTAGGTTGTTAAAGCAGTCTTTATTTTGTATTAAAAAAATCAGTCCCACTGACTCAATGTGTCTGTCTTGTTGAAGAAATGTGTATACTTGTGTAAGCGTATTTTTCTTTACAAGGTCTTACCAAGTAAACAAGCTTTATCTCTTAAATGTAGGGACTGAAAAAGAATGTCAGCTTTAGAACTGTTTGCTGAATCTAATTATATTTTATATTCCTGAATATTTATGTACTGTGTGTTGTTCATTGAAACATTACTTCTCTTACCCTTTGTTAGACCTGTGATAACTTCTGTACCTCGCTTAAACTGAACTGCAATGTGTTAATTCTGAAAAAAGTATTGATCCTATATAAAAATAATTTTGTTGGTTCTTAAATTTTGCTCACTGTCAAATGTATTTTGCAGTTGGATTTTTTATTTGTGCTGTTTATACTGTGGAAGGGGGCAGAGGGAGCCATGTGAAGAGGAGTTACCTATTCTCAATGTATATTTTGTGCAGTTTCTCTTCTCTTGGCAGTTTGTGCTTTACCCATCTGTCCAGTTGTTCTGTGAAACCAGGATGCCTCATTTGAACTGCAGGTAAACTTGGGGTTGACATCCTTCTGCTTTACTCTGCATCTGTATCATTGGGGCTTTTAATCTCAAAAATAAAAGTACAACTTGAGTTAATCTTTACTGTGTGTTCTGTACTGCTGTTTGTTTTGATATATGATGATTACATGGTGGGTCAGTGGACATCAATTGAGGTAACCAACTTTTCTGATGCAGAATGGTGTCATTGAAGGTGTTCTTATTGAGGTGTCACACCTTCTTGCACTTGTGTTCCCTGAGTAGTCAGACCTGGACAACATGCTAATATTTAGAAAGTGCTGGGAACTTCTCTGTGGAAGTAGCAGCACAAAGTAATTAGAAAACTTTTTACACGTGCAGTTGCATGCACCTGCACACCCTGCAATAACAGCACGAATCCAGGTGTATCTTGAAAAGCAAGTACAATTTTTGTGCAGCCTCTACTGCTGTAGTGCAGATGATGAAGTGCCATGGTAACAATCAGAAAACAAAACATTAACAATTCCTGGAGCGTGGGCTAATGTCAGATGCTGGTAACCCAGTGAGATCAGCAGGACCCTTCTTTCGGGTTACTTTCAGCTGGCCTGTCCTGAGAATGTGGGAGTACCAGGGGGAAGAGGAGGGGGGAATGGATTGCCCCAATTCCCTTGTGTTGCCAGGCAGCTGCCTGGTGACTGATGGGTTCACTGTTGCTGGATTATTATTATTCCTAAAGGTAGAGCTGGGAGTTCAGAGCCTAATCACTGCTGT
Source organism: Aegotheles bennettii (assembly GCA_013398125.1). NCBI lineage: Eukaryota > Metazoa > Chordata > Aves > Caprimulgiformes > Aegothelidae > Aegotheles > Aegotheles bennettii. The sequence goes on along the minus strand of VZRW01009349.1, from coordinate 89,599 downwards.
CCCTACCTGTGGTCTCAGACCTTGAGTTAAGTGTTTACAAGCCAGACTAGCTTAGGAGTGACTCACATCCCCAGCTAGCCAATGTTTTCAGTAGCTCGCCTGGAACATGCTGCAGGCAGGAAGTGTGCCATTAGTTTTTACAGAATAAATACATATGCAGCATAGGTCTGATGTCGATAGCATAACCTGCCAGTGCCTAAAATATTGATGGTTAAATAGCTTGCAGTAGCTGTGTTACTTTTTTTTTAACCTCCAGATACTTTCCTCAGACCAGGAGTTGTATCCCTTAGAGGGGACTTCAGGCACCGGAGTGGGTGTGATTTCAGGATACTGAAAATCCTAGGGGTTGTAATAGGTTTATTTTTATTTCAGCCTGGGTGCCTTCCAGCAGTGCTGCCCAAGGGCACATGTGCACATGCATGCACATATATGCACAGAGTAGTACTTTTTACGTAGCGCATACTGAGTGCAAGAACTAGGCACGTGTTCTGGGACAAACTTATGCACGCCCTTTACACCGAGCTTCATTGTTGCCCCAAACCTGTGATTAGCTGTTCAAACAGAATCAGTCCTGAATTGCATGTGGCTTAGTATTTGCTGCTTAGGAGATACTGCTGAACCTGCGTGCGGATTGCTAGCAGTGGAGGTTAAACTCTTCCATGCTGTCTGAAGGAAAGCCAGCTGGAAACCTGTGTGCTGCCAACTGCTCTCACTGCACGTGTAGCTGGAAGGTGAGCGAAGGGCTGGCAGGCTCTGGTCATGTCACTGATTCTTCTGATGGGTTAGGTGACACCCCAGTCGTTTGCATTAGGCTAGAAAGGCATCTGACCAAAAAGCCTCTCTCCAATTCAAATGTAGGAAGCAGGGTCAGTCTCAAGGTCTCAGGTGAGCAAATGCTGGAAAAGAAAGCAAGTGATTTTTTTTTTACTACTACAGATTGCGGAGTCCAGTTGCTCTCCTCAGGGTTCCAGAGCTTGTTTCTGCTTTGCTCAGCTGATAGCAGTGCCACTGCCTGAAGTTCAGACTAAGTGGAATCTTCTGGAGAAGACGGTGAGAGCGACCAGGATCAATAACAGGTAACTTGCCGTATGGATAAGCTCTTGGAATAATCACACTTAAAATCAACTTTCCCTCAATTTAGATAATTGTTTTAATTTAAAAGCAAAGGTTGCTTAGAGTAGATGTCTGGTTGTTTTTATGTACTTTCTTATATCTCTCTTATCTGCAGTAGACATAAATATACCTTGGGGGAAGAACTGCAGGATGGTGCAGGGTCTCCTTGAGGGAGAAACACCACCAGACATGTAGCTGTGCAGGTTTTTATCTGCAGGTTCAACAAAAATTTGGCCTCAGTGAGTAGTTACCATTCCTTTCAGCAACTAGTGAAAACATGCACCTGTGGCTGAGCTGTTTACGTGGTGAAATTTGTGAATTAAAAAGTGTTCTGCATAATTACCTATGGGCTGAAATTGCATCTGATTGTGAATTTCGTAGCACTTCAGAGGGGTGAATGCTTCTCTTGTCTGCCTTGTGATTTTATTTTTGTTTTCAGTAGTTTAAAAATAAAACAATCTTGTTTGTAAGATGCCGTTGCTTAGACTGGCTTCTAATTTTTGAAGTAGAAAAGGTACAGGGGTGGTTTTGTGCTGCCATATCTGTAGTGAGCAGTTTTTTGGTGGAAGAAAGGGAGCAACCAGCAATACCTTAGGTGCTAGAGCACAAAGGCAGCCAGCCAGTGCTTGCATCGAGTGGAAACTGTGTGACACAATGTCAGCACAGACTGCCCCTTGATAATTGAGCAGACACCTTACCTGCTGGGTAAACCTTTGAAAGAGTTCTGGTGACTCAGGAGATGCTGAACAACAAAGACTTCGTGCAAAGACTTGCAGGTTTCACTGAAATGGCCTAAAAGCTCGTCTGGTGTGTGCAAAGGCCAGATGGTATCTCATGCTTGGGTTTGGAAGGGTAATTTCTGTGTTTGATGGGAGTTGTTGGATGCTTTTGGTGTTTCATCCCTGTTAACATCACAAGGAAGTTTTGAGGCTGTTTGTGTTGCTCAGCAGAAGGGCAGACCAGCAGCAGGCCCAGCCACATCCCCCCCTGCCCCTCACTTTGCACTGCAAACAGCACCTTGGCACCTCAGATGTTTTTGTAACTCTAAGACCCAATTTCACTTGGGTTGAAAATCTGGGAATGCAAAGTATAGAAGAAATTGAGAGCAGTTTTGTTTTCTATCATGTTGCTTCTTGCAAATATACTTTAAAAAAAAAAGAGAAATAAAACACTGCCTGAGGGGATGTTCCTCCCTGCATCAAAGTCATCATCTGGCAGACTAGCTGGAGAAAAACATACATTGTTTATTCAGTGAGCTCTGCATGGATGAGAATTAAATATTTTTACCATCTTTTTCTTTAATTTTTCCACTACTGAGCGTTCACTTTTCTTTTTGCTCATAGTAACTGAGCAAAGGGTTGGCTTTTGGCATTCCTGGGTTTTCTTCCTGCTTGAAATTGCAAAACCTAAAATCGCCAGTGTGAGAGAGAAACACAAAGCATCCTCAGAGGCTGGAGCAGTGGAAAGGGAGGAGGAAAGGTATGCAGTAGAGATGGTGCTGCAACTTGCCCTTTGGAATGGAAAATGAAGCTCTTTTGGTTTGGGGCTTTTTTTTTTGAGACAGAACAAATTATTACATGACGTTTGCTCTTTGAATCCCACCCAGTACAAAGTTCATCTGATACGCTAAATGCAGTTCCACGTTTACAAAAGTGCTGAGTTTGACTTGATCACATCCTTTGAAAGACTACACTGGCAGCAAATAAAATACAACATGCCAAGCATTTCTCCTGAGAAAAATAACAATCGCTAGCGTTTCAGGCTACGTATCTTGAATGCCAACAGTTTTTCCCTCTGAAGTTTGCATTTCTTAGAGGAATTGGGATTTGAACTCTGAAGCATTAGAAGCAGCCAACTCATCCTGTGTGATAGTGGTTGTTACTGGAAAATGTGTTTTGGTCACCGCCAAAACAAAGTGTGTCACAGATAAACGTTTTCTGGCCCTCCATAAATCTGTCTTGAGAGCTGCCCTTAGTAACAGGATTGGCAGAGGCTGAGTGACACAAGCTGTCTCTCCATGTTGCCTTCTTTGTTACACACTGTGAACGTGTCTATAGAGAGATGAACTGGTATTTCTCAGGATGGACTTCCCCCCCCCCGTGCTGGTGTGTTCACTGTGCAGCCATACACAATGTTGACAATAACACCTGAAACCAGGCAAATCTTTGAAGGCTTTTAGATTACAAATGAATCCAAAACTCAGCGTAGGTTTGCTGAACTGGTATGTCCACCAGGGAAGAGCAAAGCTGCTGCAAGGAGAGCTTCCACCAGCAACAGCTAATGCAGTTTGGAGGTTCCTAGTAAATCCTACCAGGTAATAAATTTGTTTACATATTACTACATCTGGAAAGAGATTTGGCAGTGCCATCTTCATGCCACCTGGATTTTGTACACCAGGGGGATTGCGTTCTCAGATGGTTATTTGACTGCAGTCTCCTGGAAAGGTTTACTAAGAACTTGACTACTAAAAAACTGTTTGTTTATGGCAATAAACTAGATAATTACAATCTTGTCTTGTGCCTATTGCTGAGAACAAGGACTTTTTGAGTAGCTAAATTTCCCTTCTGCATTTAGTTCCTTCCTCCTGTCTTGGGGCTAGGTTTGTTCCCTTTCCAAGGCGGAAGGATAATGCAGGCACTGTTAACAATAGGCACCAGGGAACAAACTTCTCCAGATCATTATTATAGTGAAATTCTGTTCACCCAAAAGTGAAACAAAAGAGAATTGGCCAATGAATTTGTTCTCTGCTGTGTTACTATACTGCAACTCGGAGCAAGAATAGGCTGTGGAAGCTGTTACAGCAATGCTTTTAACAGAGAATGAGTGAAATGAACTGCAAATCAAGCCTCCAGAGGCCACTGCAGCTCCCACTAAATGCGTGTGCTTCTGTAGATGGCTTAACAAACAGTCAACTTGAAATCCTTGGGTTTTCTGCCCCACTGGCTGTGAGTGGTTGGTGAGGGTGCTTTAGAGAAGATGAGCTGGAAAATCCTTTTTACTGTCCTTATGCCCACTGAAATGTACTGTTTAATAGACAGGTACATACTGCTGGGACACTGGGCACTGGTTGGTAGATCCAGAGGCTCACCAGCATGGTGTCCCAGGTCTCTACCACACACTTTCTCATTGTTAGAGTCAAGCGGTTGTCCTGTCCTGTTCCAAGGATCTTGCTTTGCTTGGTCTGTATGATTTTAATGGTCTTCATGCACCCTTGAACCCGTGGAACTGATAGGGGAGATTTCCTTTGTGGGTTTCAAGCCTTGCCAAAATTAAGAAAAGTTCTGAAAGTGATGAACTGAAATAACTTGTCTTATGTTTGTTTAGAAGAAAAATATGACTACCTTCTAACATGCTGGAAATGAGTGGCGATCATTACATCTGCCCAGATCAGAGTTGTTGCACTACATTCATTAAAGCTTGAGAGATGCTCCTGCTGTGGTACCGAGGACTGCAAATATGTGGGCTGACATGGGCTCTAGGCTAAGCAGACCGAAACCAAACTCCCACGTATGGACTTGAGAATGTCTGCTGCGAAGTGCAGGGGTGCATGTCCCACCTGGCTCTTCCTGCAGAGTGAGTGTGACACACCTCCCTGGGGAATGTGGACCCCCAGGGACAAAGTTAGGCTCAAGCACACGCTCTGTGATACCATCTTTAACATTTCAGGGCACCACACCTTATTCTTCTCTTCTTGTTAAGGCTCCTGTGCATGGTAGGATAGAAGAGAGACCTTGACCTAGCTACTCATGCTAGGAATCTCAAGCCCATGCTCAGACCTCTCTTGTCTGTCTTGATGGATTGCTGTTGGTCAGGACACATCTGCTCTGCCCAGTGAGTCTCATCATTAATGCTGGTGCTGTTGTTTTCCTAATTCTGAGGCAGCTGGCACCTGTGGTCCTGTTCCTGAAGAGAGTTTAATTAGATTAGGTATGGCTTTTTGGCTCCAGGTTGAGACAGTGTTGAGACTGACTATTTTTTTCCAGAGCTGATTGGTCTAGGACCAGTGTTGAAAGCTGCCTTTTAGTTTCAAACGCACTTAACAGTCCTACTGGATTATTCTCATTGGCAAGATGCCGTGGAATGGGACAGAGTCCGGTTCCAGAGAGGTGGTTAAGCTGTTCTCTTACTTTGTTGTTCTGGAATAACAACCACAAAAGACCACCTGACACTCAAAGTTTTCCCTCCTGATCTGATGGGAGCAGGATATATTAGCAATGAGTCTGGGGGAAACGTGTGCTCTTGCTTACCGTGCTTTTCTTTTTTGTGTGTGTCAAGGAAAGGAAAAGGAGAACTCGGAAAATGCAAGAAATTCTGTCACTTTTCTCTCTGCTTGTTTCAAAATGCCTGAGAGCAAGAACCTGGTACCTTAGTGAGCTTTCCAGACTTCTGTTCAGAATATAATTACTCCATGACACGTTTCATGCTGGTTTTGATAGCTGGGGAGGAGGCATCCTCCCCCAGGGGTATTTTGGACTTCTGTTATCATCCTGCTGGATGAGTGAATTTGCTGGTGTTTGTAAAACTCCATTTGCTGTCCTGCTTGTTAGCTGTTCTGTTTCAACACACCTTTAGCTGACCTGTGCTCTAGAGCACTGTTAAACATTGCAGGCATGCTAAAGGAAGGAAAACAATCTGCTCTTTCACTTGGAGTGCAGCCCTTAAACTGGGTGGTGTTAACTGGGTGGTTGGAGAGAACTGGAACTGGCATGAAGTGTGAAACGACGAACTGTGGTGGGCTGGATAAGTTAGCATCTACCTGCTGGCAGACCTTTATTTTGTGAGCTTATTAGAGCTTTACAAGAACTATGGGTTACAGAAGGAGCACTGGAAAAGGATTTGGGATTGAGCCTCCATGTTGCCTTTGCCTTGCTCAAGGAGAAGGTCACCAGAGATGGTTAATAAAGCTTTAGCTGCTGAGCTCACTAAACATTCTTCCAGTTCAATGGCCTATGCAGAATGATGTGTTTAGTCAATGTTTAATTCCTAAGCAACAAATGGTGATTGTCATACTAGAAGGCACTTTTGGTGTTGAGTGAAACAATGGAGGCCAAGGATTAAAAAGGTTGTGCAGGGAGATCTCTTCTGCAGCCTCAAAGTGCTCTCCTCTAGGTCAGGTCCCTTCACACTGGGAGAAAACAGGGAGAAGTTCATGCTGCCTTAAGGCCAAAAAAGGCTTTCCAATAAGAAAACAAACCAGCCCTTGTTTAAAAAAAAAATGGCTGTAGGGGGAAAAAAAACAAAAACAAAAAAGCAAAAGAAAATGTGAACTGTGGGTTGATTGAGGAAAGGCAGGGGAAAGCAGGAAATTGGGACACATCTGCCTTTCTCTTTACTGGAGAGGGGCATGTAGGTTTGGTGGGCAGGAGAGGCAGGCTGTGACTGAGAGCAGGAAGGGAAAGGTGCAGCAGCTAAAGCAGCAGCAGCTGTTGAGGAGGCTGAGGACCACCTGTACAGCTCAGATCTGGAGGGGAGATGCAGAGAGAACTGTAAACAGAGCCCTCATTGAGTGGCAAAGACCTGGGTGGGATGTCAGGTAGAAAACTTGGGAAGCTTTCTTCTTGGATGAGTCAGAAATTAGAATAGCCCTCTCCTCTCAGCTGAGAGCCTCTAACCCTGCCTCACCCTTCTCTAAGATCTGCCTGCTCCCAAACAAATATCCTACCTGCCCTTTTAGCAAATAATGTGCTCTTGAAAAGCCACAGCCCTTGTATCCGCACAAAGCACAGTGCCTGTGTGATGCTTCCTGCAGAAGATAACTCAACATTACTATGACACACATGCTAGAGTGCTTATCTTGTGTTTAACAACTCAGTACTGAAGGACTGCGGGCTCTGAACAGTCACCAGGGCTGTTTATCCCGAAGTCTGACCTCTTTTTGTCTGAAAATGCTTTTTCCAAGGACTCTAACTCAGGCTTCACATGGGGATGGGACACTCCCAATTCCTATGAAACCAACTGAAAACATTTCAAGTTTGCAAGTCTGTTTATAAAGTTTGATCCAGGTCAATGGGACTGGCTTGGCTGTTTTGGCATATGTGCTAAGAGGATCTACAGGGATTCACTTCTGCATAGGTGCTAGTAGTATGAGTTTGATTTGTCCCTTATTTTCCATGTTTTATACATCAACATCTATAACAGTAATTTTTCTGTGCTTTTCTAATTCTGCCAGGTTAAGTACACTAGGATTCTGTGATACAGACAAAGAGCAAGTGCTGTTCAAACCACTGCACCTTCCAGATTGTGACTCAGTGTTTGGGATGGCTTTGTCTTAAAGGCAGATAGAGCTATGATCATTTTTTCTTTGTAGGCTGTTACTGAGGCTGGCCGTGTGTAATACAGACCAGAGTTCTGCTTCAGTTTTAGAAGATTAAGGCAAGACTGAGTAGACTATCTTTGATCTATCAAGACTTCTACTGCTTAACTACTAAAAGCTAATGGCAGGGCTTGCTTGTGGCCAGGACATGCTACTCCTTTCATCCTAGTTTTTGACTTCAGCATTGATTTAGTGGGCATCAGGAATAAATTTTCACCCATGCAGTTTCCAGCTGCAAGATGGGTTTAGTACTGGATTACTGATCCATGAGTGTTTCAGTCATGGCAGTGATTTATTTTGCTGTTGCGTTGATGCTCATGTAAATACATAGGGCAGCTGTGTAAAAGTCATCATTTGAGGTCTTTGCTTTATTTCATGCTGTTTACCTTGAGAATGAAGAATGCTGCATAAAAGTGGCATGACCTATGAGCCAGTATTACTTTGCTCAGTGCATCAGCAGGAGTGAGCTGTTCCAGCAGCCAGGGTGCACATTCCAAAGCAATTAGAACAGTCTCATGGGTAAATACTGCTCAGCAGCTGATAAAATGCCTTTCAGATGTCTTCGTAAAACAGATTCAAGTGACCAGCAGAGAACTACTTTCTTTAATCTTTGTGATCAAGTGTGAAAATACTTATTTTGATTTTAACAACTTCTTTATTTTACAATTTCTGTGAATTGAAAGCAGTTAATTTGTTTTGTTAGGATAGCCTACAACTGAGTCACAGGGAAAAGAAAAGGTGATGATCCCAGATTCCCCACCCCTGTCTGCTTCCCCAGGGTCCCTGCCCTCTCGGAGCATAACTACACGTGCAACTTATTTGATGCTTGGCTCAACTGCCAGGATGAAAAATTCTAGGGAGGAGGAACAAGTGGGGGGGTGGAGGCCATAAAAAGAGGATTTCCTCTGCCTATAAACCAGCATGTACGTAACTGCCATTCATCTGGGAAGCTCAGTGAACTCCAAAGCATGCCTGTTTGCTCACAGAAGGAGCATGGCTGCAAGCTGCAGCACTGCTCCCCAAACTTCTTGGACCAGTCAACCCCTTCAGTGCTCAGCTTTTCCCCATGTTGTCCCTTGTCATAGAGCTTTGCATTCCCAACCTCACAACTGTGGTGTGGTCTCCTCACAGGCCCACCAGCTCTCTGTATTCCCCAGGTGTGAGAACCCCTGACCCAGAGTACCCTTTGGGTACAAACACAGGGAGCTGACAAGTAAGTACTCCGAGCCCAAAGCTAAAGATCTCTTTTCCAGAAACATACTTTGAGAAACTAAACAAAACTGTCTTTTAGATGTGGGTTGGTTTTTTTTCCTTTTATCTCCCGTTTCCCTGGGTTTCTTTCTTTCTTGCCCTTCATACCTCTTGGCTAGTGTTACTACTTTCTGTGAGTTATTCCTTTCTCCACATTGCCTCTTTGTGAAGGATGGATAGAAAACCGTGGAGGAATAGTTTTCTTTCAAACACTTCTGCTTCTGGGGAGTGTTGCTGTGATGAGTTGCATAAGCAGGCAGGCAGTGGGGAAGTTGCCTTGGGGTACCCCATGGAAACTCCCAAAGCAAGGGCAAAGGAGGCCAAGCATGTGAAGAGAGAGGAGCACAAGCCCTGTGAAGGGAGGCTTAGCCTGGAGAACGATAGGGAGTGGAGGTGGGCCTCAAGAAAGCCAGCTGAAGTTCAGCCTGGACAGTGTGTGAAGCCAAACCCCAAATCTGTTTGCTTTGACTGGGTAAATTGAGACCTGCACTTGGACGCTGTGGTCCCAGCCCTGGCCAAGTACATAGCGTTAGCCTGCCTGAGTATGGGGAAGAAATTATCAGGCTTGTCAATCTACAGCCCAAGCCTGTCATATAAGCATGCCCTGAACTTGGAGTGTGTGTGTAGCCCCAGTCCCAGCACAGCATTTGGAAATGTGTGCTCACTCCAGTCATTCACCCTAATGAAGAGAAGAGGATTATAGAGAAGATTTTAAGCCTTTTTGTTCTGCACTGTACTGAAGCACACAGAAAATGTACACGGAGACCTGTTTGATTTCATTCACTCCAGCTAGCAGAAGTAGGACTAGCATTTGTTTGGTTTTTTTGAGGTTTTTTTGTGTTGGTCTTGTTCTCTTTTGGTGTGGCTTTCCTGGGTAGGGTTGTATGTGATGTGGTAGCAGGAGAAATATAAGCCAAAGAACTGGGATCCGCAGTTTTCTGTGGACATCTCATGGGGTTGCCGGTGGTATATACCTGGTGAGGTTCCAGACATGCCCACCTATAGGGAGATATTTCTGCTGCCTCTTGCCCAAATGCTTTCCACCTCGTGCTCTGCCTTCGAGCCTGCTTCCAGGACAGCAGCTCATGGCTGCACTTGGTGGAGCCTGGTTCTTCTGGAAACCTTGGCCAGCTCTGTCTTGGATCTGAAACCAGATGCGATATGTGGCTAAGTCCAATCCACTTTTTCTCTCTCTGTCTCCCAAGTCTATATATAGAATCCATATTTCTACATGGCCCTTTTTTTTAATTTAAATCTTGAGTCAGACTAAATAGGGAAACAACTGTTGATTATGTTATGAAGCCTTATTTATGGCATGGTTGTCCTCCTCAGACTGACTCAGTATGAAAAAAAAAAACAAACCACAAATGCTTCCAGAGTATGAACTGACTCTGGCTAAAGCTTTCCAACACTTCTGGGACCTTCAGTTCACAAGAAGTGTCCTAGTTTTGGTGTGCTGTGAGTTGAAACCTTAAACAAAATCATAAGCTCAACCTTATTTCTGTCCCTGAGCTCCTCTACTGCATAAGAGGCAAATGTACAAACTGTACCCGGACGACTTGAACTTTTACAAGACCTCGCTCGGTTTAAAACCTTGTGGAAAAGCAAGAGGAAGCTTCTATAGTTTTACATTTAGTTTCAAGCTGCAGTCAGAGCCTCCATAGTATTTCTTTGGCTTGGCCAGGGAGCTGCCTTGGCTGTCAGCCAGCTGGCAGAGGTGAAGCTCTCAGGCCTCCCCACTGAGCCCAGCTTTCTGCAGGTCAGCAGCCCAGCCTGTGGGCAGAAGAGTTGGGTCCTGGCCAGTTTTGGCATGTTATGTCCCTCCTGGCTGAGAGTACAGCAGGCCAAGGCCCTAGGCTCACAGAAGCAGGGAGAGGTTCTGTATGACCCTTGGGACCTGGTGCTTCATACCAGCATTAGTTCAGAAGGAGTTGCCTCCATCTCGCACGACAGGATGGGGGGGATTTCTGTGCCTCTGATTTCTAATCCCACACTGAGTGGTACAAGGCTGAAATCTGCTGCAAAGTCAGCTCTGACTCCAACTTGCAAAATGATATTCAGACTCATAGCTTTATTAAAATTGTTATAGTAATCTTCATTTAGAGGGCATTACAGTATTCTTCAGACCGAGAAATGTTTTGGCTGAAGAAGACCCCAAACTCAGGCATTGTTCAGATCGAGGCCTTTCTGTTTTCATAAATTTTACTATTTGAAAAAAAATTCTCTTACTCTTCTTAAAAATCTACTAGTTTCTACTTACTCCAAAACTCTTCTGTTGGCATGACCAACAGCAGTCATTCAAGTGGGCCCACATGATGTGCAGTGTAATTTACTTATGGAGGAAGAACTGCTGATCTCCTCTTATGTTGACTTATCCAAAATTCATGAGTTTAGGTTAGAGCTTTCTCTTGAGTCTTTTAATCACTTGAAACCTGGATGGTACTGCTGCATCAACATAGCTGTTTGGTTCTTTGCTCTCGGCCATGGTGTTGGCTTCAGGTACAAAAGAGTGTGAAGAGGTCTGAAGTTTTGTGAGTGATCCCACTGACCTCGGATAAACCTGACCTGTGTCCCTGGTGCCTTGTATGCTATGTGGCAAAAGATACGTCTTTCTCACTTTTAAACTTGGGGGTTTTTTTAATTAATAACTGCTGCTTTTCCCTAATGAGCTTCAACTGCTTGTTCTGCATGGATACAGATCCTCACCATCTGCATGAGACCAGCAAGCAAGCAGTGTGCTGAGGCGACTCAATGGTATGGTGATGCCACAAAAATTTGTAGTCAGCTGAGGTGCTCAGTCAGCATTAAGTCACCACATAGAAGACTATACTGATAATGATCAAAAGAAGAAAATGCTTCATGGTATGACCACGTCTCTGTTTCTCAGGGAGAAGCTTCCCAGTCACACAATGCCAGTAATGTTTAATCACTTCTCATAACTCCTCACTAAGTCAGAACAAGTAGTAAAAATCAATCGAGTTTCTGCTTTCACTTCCAGCTTGTTGAGGAATGTATGCTGCTTCCACTTCCTTGAGTGAAGATTTGGTCCAGGTATTCATTGTCTCCGTGGTGGTTTTCTGGCACTTGTTGTATGTAAAGCCAAATAACTCCAGCATACACGTACTTCAGCTGGAATGGTAGGAAGCTGTTTTCTTTTCCTATGCCCCAGATGCTTGTAGTTTCAACGCACACCCATAATAGGGATCTTGATCTGTTTCCATGAAACAGCTGTATGCTTCTCAGATGTGGCAGGCTGTGAAGCACAGAGTGCTGGAGGACAAGAGGTGTAATGTATTTCTGGTCGAAGAGGCACAGAGGAAAACCAAGTCAGAGTTGCTTCTTAGGAATTGTTTGCAGAGAAGATGTAGTTACAGAATATTCATCCCATCTTTTATCCTGTAAATGCCTAATAGGTTTTCCCATTAGAGAGACAGATGGACATCTCTGGCTACTCCTTCAGCAGGAAGGTGGTGAATTTCAACGAGAGGCTAGCATTAAGATCCTCAGGGACGTTCAGTATGTAACATAGCCTACTGGATTCCCTCCTGTGTGCGTTTCAGAAGAGTGTTTGCCTCTAATCTGGAGAATGTTCTTTTGGTGTCCGTTGGCAAATCACACCATTTTTATTCCGGGTGAAACTTAAACATTGTTTCTTCAGTGTCACTGCCCATTGCTGCTCTCAGCCTTTTGTCTCCCACCACTTCATCTCCTGAAAACTCGCTTGTGTTCTAAAATATTTTTTGGAAGTTGTTAGACATTCAGGGCAAAGCGATAAAAAGAAGGCCTGGCAGCATTTTCTGTTTAACAGAAGGTTAACAAACCCAAAAATAGCTCCTCAAAGCTGTGGGCGATTTCAGGCCAGGTTTGCATTTTTCAGATTCTTACTTTGCCTTATTTGGCCATGCAAAATGGGATCCAGCGGTCCCGGGGGACTCGGCACTGAGGAGATGGGCTTTTGTTAAGATGAAAGTACATGCTTTTTACTTTGGAGACACATGGCTAAATATGGGCTGTGTTAATAACAAATGAGTCTGTTTTCTGGCAGGGTTACAGCTTCCCAACATCCCTCAAATTAAAAAGGCAAACGCCCGGCAGCCCTTCAGCATCCAGCTTTGTGTCTTTGACAGCGACTGCATTGGAAGGACGGGGGAAAGGGAGGGATGTGCCAGTGTTGACAGTGACGAAGCTTGTTTTGATTTCAGTGAGTAGTTTGGGTACAAGATAGAGTTGTCTAAAACAAGAACTTGAAATGAAGCCAAGCAGGCCAGAGAATGAGAGATGAGTGTTTTTTGTGAGCTGAAACTGTGTCATCTTTTTTCTTTTTTGCTATATTTTTCCCTTTTCTTTTGTAGTCCTTTTCCTATGAACAATTATTGCCCTTTTGAAAAATACAAGGAGACAAATCATAAAATGGCCAAATAGCATGCATCTATTCTAGGGAATAAATATTGACTTAGGATCTGATATTGGTCAAGTGATACAATTGAGGTGTGCCTTATAAAATGTAGCTCTTGGGAGAGGAGCAGAATCAGATTAAAAAACCTCTGCTGGCTGCATATTTTATTTACCTATTCACAAGTGCTGTGTAAAATATTTCCCTTCACTGTTAAGTTAGGTACGAAGCCTGTTGATGCTTGGGCCAAGGTGAAGAGCATGAAGTGGACAGTAATGGAGAAGCATAGGTGTAATAAAGCATGTGTTGGATAAAACATTAACTGTATAACCACTTTTTAAAATCTAACAAGGTTGGAGAATTCTTGCAGGAGCAAGGGGGGAGGGTACAGCCAGAGGCTGCCAGGGAGCTGTCAGGCCCAGAGCGGATGTTAGGAAAAAGGTGCAAGTGGTGAAACAGCTCCTGCTGCATGCTTGGGCACTGCTGATGAGACAGTAGAAGCTAGATCCTCACGGTAGTCCTTATAGATGGTTCTCTGCTCACAAAAAGAATAATTAAAATTAGAAAACCCAACAGAAGTTTAATTTTTCCAATAAGTGGGACCTCAGGTGAATCATGGAGGAAAGGCTGAGAGGGCAGGTCCCAGTGAGACTTTGATTAGGAACACATTACATCTCAACCTCAGTTGCTTCGTGATCTTACTCCACAGCTGATGAAAACATGAATTGTCTGAAATGCTTTTTGGAGATGTTGAAAACAAGAGAGCCACAAGGGCTTGCAGGCACACCGATGACATGGTGCATGTCAGTGTAGCTGCATCATGAATAGAAGCAGATGGGGGCAGTGGGGCCAGTTGCACCATGGCTGCAACCCTGTCTTGATATCTGCTCCTGAGAAAGGAATTTTAAACTTGCCACAGTCTCCTTGTGTGTTTATATATTACCACTTCAATTGTACAAATGTTTTGAGTGGAGCTGGTTGAAATTTCCTTGTGAGAAGAGTCTTGCAGAAAAGAACTTTACCGAAAAATAAAAATTACACATGAATAAGGAAAACTCTTCCAGGACAGTTACTTTGGGGTTTACTTGCTCTCTGTTCAAAATATTTTCCATGAAAAGAAGGTTTTTAATGTTAAGGAGGCTTGCCTTCAGACGTCCTGTGGATATTTGTACTTTGTGGTGGGATGGAGGAGAATATTGGTTCCCGTAAGTGTTGTGTGGATTAAAGTCTCAGCAGACCTCTGAACATGTGAAGTGTTACAAAACCTCTGTTATTTTTATGGGAATAACGTTCTCAGTCTTTTTGTAAATGGTTTTGAAAGCCAGAGAGCATAGAGCTTTTTTTTTTCCTGTGGCCAGGTTTGTAACTGAACATTTGTAGGAGTGAATGACTTTGCTTGGAGCTGCAGGTGGTTCAGGACTACCCCAAGTTATGCTCGAGGCCTCTCAGGCTCCACACCAGGATTAAGGACTTTCTCCTGGAAGTTTTGCTGCAGCTTTTTACCACAGCTGGTGCTATTTCTACACCACTGTTGCATGATGATGAGCTGATATTAGGAGTAGGTGACTGCTGAGGACCGATTTCACTTGTCTTAATGAGGTTATAACTTTGAAATGTGTGACCTGGCCAGGAGCCTGCTCTGGGCTAAGGTCCTGAGGTCATTGGAGAAGGGGCGAGTGAAGGACAGAGCCGAATATAATCAAAGTCCCCTTAAAATGGTGGCTTGTTTTACTGCTCGTGGACAGGTACACAAGTCTAGTGATTTTTGACTAGGTGTTCTTCTGCATTGTATCTGAAGACAAGCTATTTGATCAGCTGTATTTTCTCATGCATTCAGGCAGCCAAGAAACTATATATCTGTGCCCAGGTGAGGATGCACCAGGCTTGTGGCATCGCAGGGGCAAGACCTGGGGAGGAGCAAACCTATTCCTCTAGCTTGGGTGAAGCATGCCACTGAAACAAAACCATTCCTGCAGCCCCTGTGAGCTTTTTAGTGAGTTTTAGTAACATAGTATTCCAGAAATCTGATCACCAGAGTTATCGCTGTTGGTGCTGCCTCTGTTTTGACTTTGAGCACCACCCACATTCTCAGAGTGTGGAGATGGTTTGTGAGGCTTTCTCTGTGCCGGCTGGCTGTGCCCACGTATGGAGGTACATTGGGACAAGGCTGGGATTCATGTCTGAAATGTCTGGTGCATACCAACAAACCCACTCCCACTGCCTGTCTGTTTGGAGGAGGCACTGACAGACCAAAGGGCCCTCGTGGCCTCCGATAAGTTAATTTCTGGTGGCTTAAATATTTATGGGGAGGAATGTGCCTCCCATTCAGCATCTGAGCTGTGCTGAGAAGCTGCCTTTGACACGTTTTTTTTGTGGGTTAATGGTTTAAAGTGTCTGTGCAAAGTCAGAAGTTGTTTGGATGATGTGTTATCAGTGTTCCTTTATAACACTGAGGTTTCTTTACTGTCTGCTTTAAAATATTAACAAGCACAGTGCATGGGAGCTGGGCATGTAAGGTCATCAGCCACAAGGGTTCCTATGAAGCAGATGTATAGCCCCCTCAAAACTGGTGTTTTGTGTGTGTAATGGTGCTGCTGCTAATTACAAGGTAGTCATTGTTTATAAGCCCATCTACCCTTCCGTCTTCCTCTTGGAAGGACGGGTGCGACTTCATCTCCCTGAGGCAGCTGGAGGCAGTGTGCTGTGGCTCATGGTGGTTGGCTGCATCAGCCAAGGCCATGACACTTAAGAGAGGAGTATCAGAGCTGGGACCCAACACTTGATCTTCAGATAGTCCTGAGAGTAGGACAGGGAGGAACAGCCCATCATGTGGAAGGGTAGGCTTGCAGGATGAGCATAGCCATAGGGAGTGAGATCTTTTCCAACACACAAAAAAACTTTGTTCTGTAGTAAAGTCAAATATGAACTCCAAGCAGAACAGCTAATTTGAAACAAGTCCATGGATAAATGAGTGTTAGATTCTTAAATCAGGGAATAGGCTTTTTTTCAGGAAATAATAAGAAAGAAGGGAAGCATGCTTTTCCTTTGGAAACAATGTGGGATTTGGATCATCAGATAGCAGCTGTATTGATGCAGACACATTAGTTCTCTGCCAAAAGCATGCAGGCAGCTTAGGGGCAAAATTGTAATGCTCCCAGCAAACACTGGTATCCACTGTGGGAGGTGTCACTGGCTGTGGATGAGGCCCTTCCCAAGTGGAAGGCTTCTCCAGCATTACAGCTTGACGTGCTTGGGAAAGTTTTGATGGAAAGGTTTTCTGTAGGATAGAGAATGCAGTTTTATCAAAATTAANGGGTGGGGATGTTCAGCAAAAATCAAAGATTAGTCTCCTCTATGTGACTTTAGCTGGATAAAATTGGAATATCTCATTTTGAAATGAAATGTCTATACCTAATCAATCATGTTTTGGCAAGGTATTATGCTTCATTTGGCTTGTTAGAGAGTATACTTGAATCAAACTGTATCCGACATTTTAGGACACATTTGAAAGTGAAGAAAGAATGTTTAAGACAATGGCTCCATTTGCTGAAATCAGACATTTGCATCTAATAGATTTGTATTGGTCTAACTTAAAATTGGGAGGTTTTCAGCCTTTCATTCTTGTTAAGACTGAACTTTCTTAAATACCAGAATATTTTTTGAGAACAGAAACTGGTGCTTGACAGGCTTATCTACAATAAAGTATTTAATTAAAGTATCTACCTAACTGCTAAAAAGCCTTCAGGACAATAGTCTTTTAATGATTTAATTTAAGCTGTTAAATTCTAAACTTTAAATAGCATCCCCCTCTTCAATCACAGCGTTTCACCAAGAGCTTATCACACCATGTGGGAAGAAGGAACAGGCAGAAGAGATTCAACCAGCTCAGCATTACCCAGCACATCTGAGCTTGACTTGGTTTAGACTCCTAGGAAGATAAAGAAATGGTGCAGGCTCAAACCCCATGTGTGTGGTAGTGATCACAGAGGCAGATGATGCGAGTAGCTTTTTGTCAGTGTGGCTGTGCTAATGCTTGGGTGTCCTGGGCCTCTTTTCTGCTGTTGTTACTGGTGGATCCACCAGCTCTGCAATGTCTTGTAGGGGTGATGGATGTGGTGGGCGTAAAAGAGGGGAAGAGGGAAGGAGGTGGCTGTAAAGATAAACACCACTCATGGGGGACCTGCAGGTCCATGACCTGCCTTCTCTGTGAAAAATGACATTGGGAGCAGGTTGATAATTACATTTTTATTGCAGGGTACGTGCATACAGACCTCAGGGCGCAGCTTATGCTAAGTGAGGCTCTTATTTTGGGCTTTGTGCACATCTTACTGCTGAAAGCAGGGGGAGCAGCAACCTTAATGGAGAGCAGAGCCTTTCCCAGAGCTGAAGCTCAGGAGAGCCATGCAAGCATCTGCTAGAGGTGTTGCTGGGGAAGAGGGAGGAGTGTGAATAAGCCTCTCCTTAACAGCTTCCTGCAGCATGAGGGAACATACCTTAAATCCTTTGTGGTCACCTCTTTGTCTGCCCAATATGCTCGTTGACCTCAGAAACACAGGTAGGACAGCAAGGACTGGGAGGATACCAGGGTTGGGTGGAAAAACCGTGGGATGAAAAGATTCAAAGTATGGTTTTGATGGGAAAATGAAGCGTGAGAGACAAAGCAGGAGTGAAAATGAGAAATGCCTGACCAGCATACCTTGCTTTAGAAGGAGTCAGTGGAGGCCCCCTCCCTGGCAGTGGGGCTACTGGCCTCCAGCAGATTGGAAAATGATTATGGACTGAGTTTTGAGCAAAAAAGCAGGGCTTGGGAAAGGGCATGTTCTTCCATGGGGTTTGAGAGCTATTTCCCTCTGTCTATTCTTGTCTTGCATAAATATTCCAAACTGGCACCAGTCTGTAGCCAGTTGCAGCCAATGTTGCATATTTAACATGTACCAGTTTTTTGTAAATGTGACTTAAAACTTCTTAGATCTGAAATCTAGGTTTAATTTTAAAATGAGAGGAATGGTTTATAAGCCTTTGTGTAAAAGGAAATGTTTTAGTACACAGTTATTTTTAAACCTGTTTTGGCATTACAAAGTGATGTGAATCAAGAACCGATTCTTACATTGTACCTAGAAATAGGCAAGGCTGTATAGAAGAGTCCAGTAACATTGAGATTTAAAAGGTTAAGCTATCAGCAAAAAGATGTTAACACAAGTGAAAAATAACACTATTTCCTAAGGACACAGAGCTATTTGATCAGACCTGCTACTGTGCTTGTGTGTCTCTTTCTGCCTGAAAACTCTCTGCATCTGCTGTCCAACTTTGATTAAATGTGATGAAGGAAGATACTCAATGTAATTAAATTTTACCAGGCTTTATGAAAGCCAGTGAAAGGATGGAGAAGCCATTGCTGTCCTGCAGAGAGAGCTTAGAAGTCATTGCGACCTTTTGTAGGCACCAGAGAATCCATGTAGAGGAGCCCTTGTGAACACTTCCACCGCAGGGAAAGCTGCCTTGGGAGGTTGCTATCCCTGCATTGGGCTTCATCAGCCCCCACTGCCTTGGGAACTGCTTCTAATATAGCTATGGGATCTCTGTGTAGTAAGAGAGGAGCACAGACAGTATTTGAAGAGATGTAGAGATGCCATAAGGCTTTGTGTCTGTGGCTGGTGGCTCTTGTCACCACCACCTTGTCACCCCACTGGTTGGGGGAGAGAGAAGCAGTCAGTCAGTTCCACCTTTGTACTGGGGGTAGGGTATTGTCTTTTAGCATATTTATGGAAAATGTTTGTAGTGGGATGGTCACACAATGATGTGCTGAGCCCTGTTTGTTGGGGGGTGAATGGAGATGGTAAGGTGGTGACGGGCACTGTCCCCTCCATGCCAGCCCACAGGCAACACATACCCAAACTGCTGTGAACACATAGCTAAAACTGAGCTTGTCTGAGCTCCTATCAGCAACATGGCAGGACAGGAAAAATTGTGGCTCTAGCAACAAAACATGAACTCAAGATGTGTGAACCCCCACCCTGATGATGAGGGGTATGAAGCAGTTATTGTAGAGACCCTGCTGGGCTCTCCACTGCCTCCTGTGTTGTCCCAAAAAGTTATTACTTATTTCAATTAATAACCTATATCGTCTGCAATTACAGACACATGCCTCTGTGAGTCTTTTTGAAAGAACCTTCTAATATATACACATTAATTAATATTATTAATAGTAATTCTGTGGTCTGTATTCTGGGGAAGGGGGTAGATTTAAGGCTGCTTCTGTCTTTAAAAATTCTCTAAATGTGTAAAAAATGAAAGAGGGGAGGGAAGAGAACATGCCTCTTCCAAAGTTACGTTTCACATGTGCAAACAAACACATTCCTGCACGTTTTTCCTAGCCCTGCTTCCCCAGAACTAGATGGTGGAGTTGGTCACTGGACCTGCTAAGGAGAGGGGCAATTTAGAGCCCTGCCTAACCTGACTCTCCAGCATCTCATTGCCATGCTTAGTTTCAGAGCATTCGATCCTTATTGCCATGGGGATTGGCTGTGGTTACTTTTAGGTGGCATGTGTGACTGCAGGTTTTCTGTGAGAGAGGGCAGCTCTTTGGGAGGGCTGACGAATAACTCCTGCAAGCTTATGGTGATTTGTGTTGAGCAGGCTCAGAGTTAGCTTGTGATCATGGTGTTGATACGTCCTCTTTCCTACAGCTGATCTAAGTGCCATTTTTGTGCTTACAGGAAAGCAACCTGTCCTGTAGCCTGTGTGAGGCTGGGATGTGACAGTGCTGGGATGATGCTCAACAGGAGTGAACTTAAAGTATCCCACGCTGTGGTGCCCGAGTTATGAAATGGCATAAAGCCTGTTCTTCAGCAAGCAGAGCTTGCATATTCCTGATGATGGCCAAAATAGGAGTATTTTGCTGTGGCAGGAAATCCTGCTACAGCAGCAGTACAGTTTAAAGAACAGTTTTGCTGCCGACAGTATTCACTGTGGAAAAGTTCTGCTCTCTTGAAAGATTCTCATAAAGGCCAAGTTACAGCTTTATGGTTTGTTTCCTATACTGTGGAAGTGATATCCTGGCCATATTTTATGGAGTAATATGTAACGGTGTTAAAGTTTTGGCTTTAGCAAAACAGTGAGATTTATGAAACACTGAAATTTTTAAGTAAAGGAAAAACCCCAGGGAGCTGCAGCAGGCAGGTTTTAAATCTCTTTGAAACTGATTGTCATGTTGTAAGTTTTCTTTATGACAAGGTGCCTCTCTTGATTTCCGGGTTTAAATGCCTTTTGAAGGCAAAGTTAATTGTTTTTCATGCAAATCCAATGACCATATGTGCTTTGGCCTTCAAAGTGAAGGATCCACTGAGCAGCATTAATGAGAAACAGTGCTATTAGAGTCAACAAGGAATAGTTTCTGCAATGCCGTGCTTGACTGTAGATGGAAGCAGTACAACTGTGAGCAGTAAAACAGAATTTTGCTGCAAAAGGGTTTAATTCAGCAGTTTTGAAAATCCAGATTCCAAGTTTCTCTGAGACTCAGGTGGTGGAATTTTTGTGCATGTCTGTCAAATAATAATTTTAGATTGAGGCCTCTTAGATCTCTGGCTTCATCATGCTATTGTATTCCTCTTGGAAATTAATGGGAGATAAAACTGAGCATGTACAGACCCTGTTGATCATTGACATCACCAGCTGATGTTTTTCAAATTAAGCTGCACTGTATTTTGGCACTGTTCCTTTCCTATTCTTTTTATGTTCTTTTTGGATCCTGGCTCTGTTGAAACTGGTTGGGCCCTAAGCCTTTACACTTACAAGCACAATTCTTCCTTCACTTTACCTTCTGCAGGGGCAGCAAGCAAAAATGTTTTTGTTTCATCCAGTGCTGTGCGTGTGTGAAGTGGAGCTGGATCAGGCATGCAAAGAAGCAGTGGCTGCCCTGGGATGCTGGCTTGCTTCTCATGAGCATTGCAAGCATGTCCTTGGTCTGCAGTTAGTGTGGGCTTTGCTATCAGCCAAAATCCCTTGAACTGGGAAAAAAGGAGTTTTTGTGTGATGCAGCAGCAAATCAAACATCTCTGGTCCTCCTGAAGAACATCTCAGGACTGGTTCTATAAGGGGGTGGTGGAAATAGGTGAGTAATGACTAACCTGATTTGCTTCAGAGAGGGCTCAGGGACAGATATTAGGAGAAGTTTTTGGAAGAGAGGACAAAAGGTGGCTGCATCTTCAGAGAGGAAACATGGTACACTTGCAACTCTCCCCCTTCCACTCAGGAAATCCACGCTTGCTGATGGTTTTCTGACAGTACTCTGCTGAAGGAAGCATTTTGGCCGTCCCTTTCAACACCAGAGTAGCTTACATCAGTCTTTAAAAGATGATAAAGACAGTGTGAATGTTTCCTTTATTAATCAAACCTTCTAAATAAATGTTGGTCTTGTCTTGCATGATAAGTCTAGGGAAATATGATACAGAGTGGATCAGAAAAGTGCTCTTCACGAAGTTCTCAGGGCATCATCGTCCAAATGAAGGAATGCATCAGAGGGGCCTGAAGTCAGTTGGTATTTTTCCCTATGACGTGGACCATGAAACAGTGATTCATGATTAAATATATTTGATAATAGAATATTTGGGCCAGAGGGTGGGGCTTAAGAATTTTAGATAACAAACTTCTGATTCAGAATAATTGAGAGGAACTGGAAAAATTATTTGAAAACAGATTGTAGTCCAGGGAAGACAAATGTGAATTTCTGCATTGTGACATGCAATAATCTGTTGGTTACAAGATGGGAAACAAATGGATAGGTTGCAGTTTTGCAGAAAAACATAAAAAAATGACTGAGACAATGTATTATAGCAAAGGAGTCAGTTATTCCACAAGGTTAGACAAACAGATGTGACAGGTCATGCACAGGGATCCTACTCCATGTGGAGGTAATGGTGTTGATTGCTTAGCAAGGCCAACTGGAGAAGTTAGAAAGGAATAAGAAGACAGACCAGGGTCCTACATCGTGAAGAGAAAGACATGGGTTTGTACAATTTAGGGAAGATAAGGCTGAAAGAAATGAAAGTTTTCCAATAAATTACAAAGGCAAAAGCAATAATCTGTTACCTGGTCCAGTGTGGGCGGAACAGGCATTAAGAAGATTTTGCTGAGACTAACAGTAGTTGGGATAGGCAACTTGCAGTATCTCTGTTCAAACCCTGTAGCTCATGTCTGTCAGGGGTAGCGTGGGTGCAGCTGATCCTGCTTGGGGGCAGGAGTATGTGGTGTGAGTCCATGAAGTCCCACTCAGTCCTGTGCTTCTGTGATCAAATGGTGGGAGTGGGGGAACCCTTAACCTGTGGTGATGCAACATTTTCGACAGTGGTTTCTTCTGCCTTTCTTCAACCCCATGTCTCCAGTTCCTGAATTCAGACTCCTCTTCTTTGCTTGTTGACATAAATTACACAGCAAGTTCTTTCAGGCAGGGGCTGTATTTACCTGCCTACTTATTTGGCATCACTTGGGCTTCAGTTTTGACTGGAGCTTCAAGCATAAACAATAACCATTGTCAGAGCAGATTATTCAGAGCAGGGCAGTCTGAAGTCATTTGCTTATGAAAGGCTCCCCAGAGCACGAGTGCTTGCTGTGACCCAGAAATGTTGGCATGCAAACCGATTACATGGTAGGATTTATGTGGCCAACTCACAGTTCTTCCTGGTGCAGACAGCACACAGTGTCACGGAGATGGTGCCCATTGTGTGAAATGCATGTGCAGCCTTCCTGAAGGGAGCACAAACTAGCCATGGGAAACAGGGTTGAAGGAGCCACTTGGTCAGGAAAAGGGGCCACGAAGCTTGAGAGAGTCTTTGGAGTGTCTGAAGTGAGATAAAATTAACAATAATTCCTGGGGAGGGGATGGGATGGGATGCAGGTTATGAAGCCAAGTGACTCCCTCTGTACATGTTCTCCTAAGGGGTGGCAGCTCTGTTGCTTGGGCACTGATTAGATGAAGCACTGAAGTATACACAGCTGTTTGAAATGGGCCAAAAACCCTTTTCCTCTTCCATTCCTCTGCTCTGCTGCTGTGTGCCTCTGATGAATGTTCCTGCCAAATCTGCTTTCTGGGTTGGCAAGGAGAAACCAGGCATAATTATTCATATCATCTGCCCTGTTTCAGACAGCTTTGCTGCTGTTACTGCTGCAGCCTGGCAGCAGCTGAAGGTACAGCATTGCTTGAATGGGGATTCAGGTCCTGGAAAACCTGGTTACATTCCCTGCTGAAATGGTGGCAATTGCTGAGAAGGTTCCCAGATGTTTTACCTAGTGGGTCTCTCAGAGCTGTTAAGGACAGCCACCTAAGCAGGCATACTGTGGGAGCACTAAGCAAAAAAATTGCATAAAATAAAATTTTGGATTTCCTTAAGAATAGTTTTAAAATGCAAAATTTGTGCTTTAAAAGAAACCCACAAACCACAAAACAAAAAGTCAACCAAAACCCTCAAAATGGCTAAATGTCTCAACGGGGACTATGTTAAGTCTTAATGTGAAACAATAAATCTGCTCCAAAGACTAAATGCAGGAGAATGGGTCTGAAGATGGTCAAAGCCATTCTTCCAGTGTTTTAACCTGCACAGCAAAGGAGCTTCTTAGCAAGTCACTGTTAGTATGTAAAAGTAGAGCAACGTGTTAAATATCTACAAAGTATGCTCAGCTCATGTTGTCTTGATTTCTGCTCTGGACAAGTTTCAAAAATACGGACCCAGCAAAATAAAGCAGCAAGGAGATGATGTGTGTGTCCAGCATCCACATCTCCAGCTGTGGCAAATACCCGATTCTTGAGACTACAGCAAAGAAATCACTAACAGAGCTATGAACTTGTGTGGTGGCTGCTTATGCAGTGAGACGCAGTTTCTTGCCTAATCCATACGATGATCAGCTTAAGCCATGAAGTGTGAAATGTGATTACCCTTGTCTAGTGTTTGAATTAGGTGGCTGTAAGGAAAGGGTCATTGCTCTGGCTTGTATGAGGAAGGGAAAAACAGGCACAAAAAGCAAGAGCTGCTTCTGCATGTCTGAGGCAGGGCAGAAGTAGTCCTCTTCCATCTACTTGCTGAGATTCAAGTATGATGAAATAGAAGTGTTAGAATTCTCTCAGGAGGGATTTAATACAGACATTTGGCATGGACAACAGTTGGTATGGAGGACAAGTGAGTGACAGGTTACTCTTTCCCTATGAATTGGAAATCAATTCTTGGAAAAACAAGACACTTGGAAATGAACTCTTAACTAGTGCTAGGCTTCGTGCAGATCATAACCACTTACACCACGGATATGGTCACAATCTTATCTTGGCTTTACCTGAACATCTGTTAGTTGGCACAAAAGTTGGAGTGCAGCTGCCTGTGAATGAACCTGCATTTACAGATTTATTATTCCCACCCCACCCCCGGAACCTCATTTGAGTGAGCCTGCAGGTTATATTGTGGAAGAAGTTGATGGGAACCTTTGTTTCACCTTTCAACAGTTGACAAGATACGATGTCTGCTTTGGCACAGTTGTGATGCTGCTGTGTCTGAGTGGGAGCAGTGATGTGGAAAGACTCCCACTTCTGTCAGCTGTAGAACAGGAGTAGAGATGCCTTGCAGTACTGCTTTGAGCTAACAAATAGGTGTCAGTTTTGCCCAAAAAAGTGTTTTACACCATGTCTAAATGAAACAGATACAGGTGTGTCTGCAGTTTGCAATGCACTGACTTGGAGCACCTTCCTCTACCCTGCCCGAAAGGTTTCTAGTGCTAATCAATAGAAAATCTGGTGTGCTTTGCTGTTGATCTGTCATTGATACTTTCACACCCTGAGGCTGGGAAATTCCCTTTGGGGGTTGGATAACTTTTCTTTTGAGACCATGCTGCCATTTGAGCTGTTACTGTCATAGAGAAGCCACAGTGTTCACCAAACTGTGCATATGTCAGGCTAGAAAACTAGCGGTGGTTGTTGTTGAAATACCAAGGGAAATTATCTGTTGTTTCTTCACTTGCTTCGCTTTTCCAGACTGAATTTCCAGTCATCTAACCAGCTATGCTAGCTTTCTAGAGTCAGACGAGTCACTGCCCTGCTCTGGAAGCAGCTGTGTGAAAAGTTTTGGTTTTAACAATGTGGTTTCCTCTTAGTGCATTGGCATCCTGTGATTGCCTTTAGAGAGACAAATCCCATAAATACCAACATTCACAGCTCTCTGCTGTAATTGACTGCCTGCAAGCACTTGACTCTGCTTGCAGTTGCTTGAGCTTGGACATGTTGCAATATTCATGAGATATTGATGGTCTATATCAAAGAAAAATACCCCCTTTTGCAAGCTAAGCCTGGAATCTAGACTTAAAAAAAGTCCACACAGTACAAAAAGTATCTCAGCTTTAGTTTGATGGGCTGCTAATTTGTGGTTGGTCTGTCTGGGGACAGAATGGTGTTCTCCACCTGCCTATAAAATGTTGCACAACAAATACATTCTTTCTCAGAGACTTTCCACTGGCCTTTGACAACAAACTTATTTTTATCTTTGCAATATTCATTTCACACAAGATATTGTGTAGACTATTGGCAAGCTACCTACAAAGAGATTCTATTCTGGGTGCTTATTGCCCTTTCCTATCACATTACTGATGTATTAATGTATTTTCAAGTATGAGTCTCTTCACCGAGATGTTTTAGGGCCTCTCTTCCCAGTTTGCTGCGTCCTTGAGGAAATTCTGGAGGGATGCTGGAGAGCTGTTGTGATGCTGGGCAGGTCTCACTGCTGAGTGCAGGGACTTTCACTCATGAGCTGATGCAGACTCTGAGCCTCCAGCTTGCCTCCTTGACCCATTACAGTGGCTTTGCTGCTCAAAAAGAAAAGGCAGTGGAGAAAATAGGGTGGCTTCAGGTTAGAAGCTGGGAGAGGTGGAGAAATCCCTGTGTTTGGCCTTCTGTGGATTCGGCTGGGGCTCTGGGGTGCCTTTACTGAGCCCCCCTATCCAGCAGCAACAGCTTTTTTCACTCATGCCCTGTCCTAGGCTTGAACTATCAGCATGTAACTGCAAGGTTGTGGATCCCCTGCCAGTTAGGCAATATTTAAAGGGTCCATTATTTATTGTAAAATAAGCAAGTCCGGATAGGAATGACATAGCTTGAGCTATGAATCACGGCTGACTCACGTTAAAAGTAACAAGTCCAATTCTACTTTCATCTGTATCTAGTGCTGTCCTGCTATTGGTGCTAATACATGCAAAAACAAGTGTTAGTACAAGAAAGCTTTTAATATGAAGTATTCATCTTATCTTGTTTCAGCCTAGGTATTTCAAGTGTGTCATCACTAGTATTTAACAGTTGTCAAAACAGTTGAATATGGCAGAGGGGTTGTTTCTCAGCAAACTTTGCAGCCTGCCTGACTTCAGATAATAAATCCTTTCGTAGCATAAAATGTTTTCCTATGCAGAAACCAGTTATTAACTTGTGCCTTCGTCGAAGTTTTAATAATATGTTGCATCCAGGAGATAGCTGTGGTTTGGATGGGAAAGAGATGAGAAGAGATGCAGCAATTTATATTTACATATTAGGCAATATGTTTGGATGATGGGGGATGTGATAGAATTAATTATGCAGAGCTGCAGTGACAGCTAAAAAATGGCACATACAAATATGGATGTGTCTTCTGACTGTTGCTAGTGCTGGCCAGCACAAATAATAGAAACTATGAAGTTGGTCCTGCTTGGTTAGTTCATTATTTCAAATTAACTCTAATTTCCTCCAGATGTATGTGGCATTAGTCATTTTTGTATGGTGTATATATAGTTTGCTTAATATTTTTTGGATTATTTGCTGTTTTTACTCTGGCCTTGGTTTAGTAGTCCTGATGATACTTCTATTTCCCCACTGTATGACAAACACTGAAGAGAGCATTAGGAGAAGAAAGAAAATGCACTTGGGCATTCTAAATTTAATAATGCTGTTAATATTGATCAATGTGTTAGGAGCCACAAACACTTTTACAAATAATTGGCAATATCTCCAAATATTTGCAAGCAATTAATATCCTGGTCTGGTAAATGAACACAAACTAAGCTGTGTGTTTAATTTTTTGAAAAGGTGGTGCTTTATTTTTAGCTTTCTTTTCTGTTCCCATGCTACTGTATTTGAGGAAATTGCTGCTAGCCACTGGGGTTTGTGTTTGTTGCAGGGTATAATTTTCCACAGAAGTTAAAAGCCTTTGGGTTTCTGAGGCTCAGAATGCTCTCGCTGCATTGCTGTACAGCACTTTGCTCTAGTGGTCTCTGCCATAGTCAAAGCCATGCTCACAATTGCTTCACTAGCTGCTTTTTGTTACCAATTTGTGAATTCAACTTAGTGTAAGAAGTGCAATTTTTGGCATTGGCAGTCGCTCTTACAGTCCTCATGTCTACTGGCTGGTGCACAAAGCCCAGGAAGCTCCTGACTGGTACCTCCAGGCAGCTCTCACACCTACCATCAGCAAGCACTGCCTTCCTATGTGAATCCTTTATCTTCCTGCTGGGAGACCCTCTGTCCTCCACCATCTCCTAATTGTTCATTGCTGATGTTAGATCTTCACTTAGAAGCATGGTTCCCAAAATTAGTTCCACTGGTATTGCCACTGGTGACAGCAGCAGCTCTGGGCTCTGCGCTTTGTGCGTGAGCAGAAAGAGATGGTCATCAGGTCAGGCAGCAGTTCAGGAACGTGTGAAGTATCTGGCATGCAGCTTGCCTGGGAAACCCTAATAAAGGCCATTCAGGTCCTGCAGCACTGGTCATCTGTGACTGGTTGTAGAGGAGATGTCATGGACTTACCCCTATAGTCTCAGCTGTGAGCTCTCACTCCTGATGCCAGAGCTCAACATACTCTGCTTTTCTTGAATCCTTGAAAAAAGTTAAGAAACAAGTGACATCTGTCTTGCACATCTCTTCTTGGCATGCAAGTAATGGATCTATGACTACCAAAGGAGCCTTTGAGTGGAATGGGCAACAGAGAGGCACAGGCTCAAAACTGCAAGAATTTTAACTCTGTAGCTTTAGTTTCATTTGTGAGGGTTAATTATTTGAAATACAAGTGAGGAGAATAAATATAATTGTATAAGTCCCTTAGTAGCCTTTGGAGGGCAAATTTTTTTTGCTGATAGGTCCCACTAACTTGTGGAGGAAAAAAGAGCTTTATAGTATTAGGCAATAAAATGAAACTTTAGCTAAGTCCTCCTTGGATATTTGTACAACTTTGCGTGATGTTTTGGAAATGTCTGATGTACGTGAGCATAATAAAACTCCTGCTGTGTCTCAGCTGTAGGCAAATGGTTTCGTCTCTGAATGGTCCATGCAAATGGTTTGCTACACTTGAGGGGCAAATTGTATGATTAGGCAATTTATAGTAAAAACTTCACTTTTCCCCATGGGAGTGCAATAATATTCAGCTGAATGTATTGCTCATTTGCTCCTTGAAGTTCTTTTCTGCTTCTTAAACAGTCAGCACTGGCTGAGTAATCTTTTTTCATGTAAGAAAAACAGCTCTGATTGCAGAGTCACTGCTTTCTGCAGTCCCACACTGAATACATCTTGGACTCATTTCTCCTTTTGGGCTTACGTGTAGAGGAGTCATCAATACAAGATACTTAGCAATTACCTCTGCTTGTTCAGAGAAGGCAATTAAGAATGTGATTCTTCCCCTTGAAAAGTGATGCTTTGTCTTGATGAATCATTTCACAAACAAATTGTGATGATCCATTGAGCACATGGGTTAAAGTGCCACAGTCTCATGCTGAGTATTGCTACAGCCAGAGGTGATAAATAAGGAGGGGGGATATATAGGCAGTAGCAGTCTTTCTGTGAGGGTATATAATGTGGTTGAGGGAGAAAATTATTAGCACAGGGAAACAGAAGTAGTCTTCCATCCCACAGAGTCACTGGTATCCAGAAGTAATTACATCACTGTCTCACTATTTCCAATGTCATCAGTTTTGATAATTATGTATGTGCCTGTCTTCAGTAAGCAGCAGAACTTACCTAAACTAGAGTATGTCTGTTTGGCAAGCCATTACTTCTGCTTGGAAAGAATTATGTGTATTTGTGGACTCATTTGGCATAGGCATGTGATTATTTTGTGTTCTTAGATAGTATTTGAAAATGGTTTTCCAAGACTATTTGGTTTGTGAGCTTGAACAGCCCTGTGACTGGCACAGACAGTAAATAGACTGGAGGAGGATGTTTACTCTGTCATCATTCTTCACTAATAAAGCCAAAATCTTAAATAAAAGACTGAGGATGGACACCAGTGACCATGAATTTGTTCTGGTACTACAAGGTATTGTCTGCTCACACTGTCCAGCTTGGGCTTCTCTGGTACCTATCAAAAGCTGAGATCCCCAATGAGTGTGAGCAGAACCTCTGCCCAGTGCCTCCCAGCCTCTAGGGATGGTTAAAAAAATACTACTGGTCACAATTAAAGAGTCAGTCAGAAAAGCAGTCTTTTCAATTTTATAAGGACTTAAGACACACCTGCCTGTAGCTGATTCAGGGTTTGAATCAACAGAAACATTCTTTAGGCTCTTTCTGCTGACAGATGATTTCTGCCTAGGAACAGTTCTTAAGCTTATACAAGATCTGTTTTCAATTTTAAATCTCATTCTTTATTTTAGCTAGATTTAAACACTGATACTTCTAACACATTTATCATCTTCATCCAAATCATCTTATTCTGTGTCCTTACCTCCTCTGCACCTCCAGAAGATATTCCTGATTTTTTTTCAATGTGTCTGACCATATTACTTGGACTCCCTGTTGATGTCAGTGGACATGTGCGTGTCCCCTGATATACTGGAGGAATAGAAAGAGAGGTGGCTGAATACCCCCTGCCACCCCAGCTTACAGGGCAGGGGTGGCCTAGGGGCCTGCAGCTGGGAGAAGACACTGCAGTGATGCACTCACCTGTGTCTGTGCCTGGCTTCTCTGCAGCCATGCAGCTCCTCGGGCATTTTGAAGGATGTGGGCATGCAATAGATGTCTGCAAAGATGGGAGGGTAGAATAGACAGGAGGGGTGGTGGGAGAGGCTGAAACACCTGGTAAATCCCTGATTCAAGAACCATCTGGATGTAATCCTGTGCCATGTGCTCTAGGATGGCCCCGCTCGGGCAGGGAGGTTGAACCAGATGACCCCCTGTGGTCCCTTCCAACCTTACTGATTCTGTGATTCTGTACTTCCATGGCAACCAGCAGTCCCACAGGGCTCACACATAGGGTTCAGGCCATTGCAACCTGTGCCATGAATGATCTGCAGAGGTGGCTACCTCATGCTGTTGCTTCTCCCAGGGAATTAGAATGCCCCTTGGACCAGAGCTGCCTCTGTCTCATGGCATGGAGCAGTTGGATAGGTATCTGGCAGCTCACGAAGGAAACAAAAAAAGGATTCTCATGACACAGCTCCCAGATACTGTTGTCCCTTCTCCAGAGGTTTATTGGTGTCACTATTTGCTTCCATATCCCTGATGTCAAAGGTGAGAGTGCATGAGGAGGCTGGTCCTGTAACGTAACCTCCAGTGGTAGGTCTAACTATCCCATCCTTCCCTTGGCAAAGAAAACAGCTGTCTAAAATTTACTTTGAGTATTGTGACCAAAACCTGCGTGTGGATCATAGGTGATCCACAACAAAGTCCCTGCTGAAGGCACAGGCTGAAATTGCATGGCATGATTTTCCAAAGTGACTAGTGGCATTGTCTTCCTGGTGTTTTCATCTTAAAAGGCACCATGTAGAATCTGGGTTTTCAGAGGGGAAGTCCTCAATGGTCTATGAAAACCAAAGCCTTCTGAGCTGCTCTGTGTGTTGCATATGCAGAACTGGAGATCCAAACTCCATTACTGCAGGAAATACGGACTAGAATATTTAAAAATTAATTCTTCTCCTTTTAATTT
This sequence comes from Aegotheles bennettii, assembly GCA_013398125.1. NCBI lineage: Eukaryota > Metazoa > Chordata > Aves > Caprimulgiformes > Aegothelidae > Aegotheles > Aegotheles bennettii. Next base: position 58,626 of record VZRW01009349.1, on the reverse strand, counting down.
CCAGGAATAATTCTGTTGACATCACCACTGACATAGAAATTGTCAGTCTCTCAATTTCATTGACATCACTGTGGGTACCATAGCAATGGGAGCATTATAATACTTCCAGTTCTTACAATGCAATGAAAACCCCAGCCTTTTTTAAAAGATTTCTTTCCTCTGTCTGAATTTGCAGAAAATCCTAGCCTTGGCTTTTGTTTGGTTTTAATAATTAGAAGTTTGGTTAAATAGTGACTTTTGGCAACCTCTTTATCCAAATTTAGATTATTGTATATTACAAATCAAAAACTAAGTGAAGTGTAGCAAGACTTTAAAATATTAGCTTTTTCAGATGTGACATTTGAGCACAAGATATTAAAAGAAAAAGATTTTGGCTTTCTACCAAGATGTCAAAGACATTCAAGGTGAATGAAAATAAATTTTGTTAATTGCCAAAGACTAAATGGGAAAAAGAAAACATTTTGTGCAGAGGTAGAAAATTATTCTTGCTCCTTTCCATTACACTGATGATAAGGTCTAAGTTCTCTTCTCAGACTGGTGTGGGTCCATAATTCTTCCAAAATCAATACCTAACCCATATTTACAATACTGCTCAGGCAAGTGAGCTGAATATTGCACAGGTACTTTCTGTAACTTTGATAAAAGATACCAGTTCTCTCAGATGAATCACCTCAGATTAAGCTTTTAAAAGGTTTACATTAGTCTTAAAATGTGTGTTTATTGGTTCATCATTTCCGATTGAAAGAAAGTACAGAGTGGTCTGTTTGTGAAAAATAAAGCCATGTTTTAATTGATACCAGTTACCTTCTGCTAAAATACTTTCTGAAATTTAACAAGTGGAAACCTACATTTGAGAAAAAGAAAGAAAAGGAAAACTGCTTATTTGGAGATACATAGATGTATAATATACCATGAATTAAATTTGTTTTAACAGCCTAGGTGCAGGCACGGAGCATTAGAATTAGTAACCAATGAGTAGGAAGACTGAATTAAAATTGTAATTAGCAAAGTCTCATTTTGGATTAACCTCTAAAGGGACAACCTGCTAGTTAAAAACAAACAGAAAATCACAGAATCCCAGAATGTTAGGAGTTGTAATGGCCTCGAAGGATCATCCAGTCCAACCCCCCTGCCAGAGCAGGGTCACCTAGAGTCCATCACACAGGAACGCATCCAGGCGGGGTTTGAATGTCTCCAGCCAAGGAGACTCCACAGCCTCTCTGGGCAGTCTGGTCCAGTGCTCTGGCACTCTCACAGTGAAAAAGTTCCTCATGCTCACCCAGAACCTCCTATGTTCCAACTTGCACCCATTGCCCCTTGTCCTATCACTGGCCATCACTGAGAAGAGCCTGGCTCCATCCTCCTGCCCCTCACCCTTTACATATTTGTAACCATGGATGAGGTCACCCCTCAGCCTCCTTTTCTCCAAGCTAAAGAGCCCCAGCTCCCTCAGCCTCTCCTCATAAGGGAGATGTTCCACTCCCTTAATCATCTTTGTGGCTCTGCGCTGGACTCTTTCAAGCAGTTCCCTGTCCTTCTTGAACTGTGGGGCCCAGAACTGGACACAGTAAAAATATGCTATTCTTAACCAAAACAAAAAAAAAACCAAACCAGATAAAATACTGTCTGTTTCTCCCATTACAATCCTTACAATGGTTCCTAGAAAATGGGAATTACTTGCTTCACTAAGTCCCTGATTGTGCATATTATCACTTCACCAAATTTCCCAGGCTCACCAGGATGCATCTTGAGCTCATGTGAAACAAAAGATGACATCTGAAGTTCACCTAAACCACATGGGATGCCAGCTTGTGCAAACTAAAGGTACCCTGTGGATGTTAAGGTTTCTCTGGGGCCAGTCCTTCATGGCAGAGACCCTGCTTGGTGGTTTGCCCCTTTCTGAGCAGCAGCACAGCTGTTTGGGTGGTGTGCATCGATGCCATTTGTACAAATATTTCCTGCTTAAACATAATAAAAATTAAAGTTTGCTGGAGATACTAATACAAAACTTCATCCTTCTGAAATGTGACTCTAATGGACTCTGAATGAGCTAAGCAGTGTTAAAATGTCATTCATGTGCCTTCTAGAAAGTGATTCTAAAAAATTTCCATGGTTTACTATTCATTTTATACTATATTTAATATTAAAATAGTAGTATAAATATTAAATCTATAATAAATGTATTAAATGTAAATAATACAAATGGCAGAAACAGTAGGGTAAAGCAATTTATATATGGCATCTATTCTATGTTAAACAAGATATTTCAATCATGATTAATACAGGAGAGAGAATAAAATCAAGAATCAGAAGAAAAAAGAACACAAGGTTAGATTTTTAAATATTAGCTTAAGTTAATATTGAAGGAATATTAAATTCTTTAAATGCTAATCCTATCTCCTAAATCACTTTCCTTTCCCCCAAATCAAAAAGGGACAAGCTTAACATTAAAAAAAACATGCAAAGTGGAGAACTTCTGAGAGGCTGGTTTGCTTATAGACTTCCTGCCCTTTACAGAGGCTCTTCTACTTGCTGTTTTCTGCAGCATTTGTTAAAATTGGGATCTGAAAGCAAAATGCTGATAGGACTTGTACTGGTCACAGGCTGTCATTGGATCTGGAGAAGCCAAAATATGCTATTTAAAATCATAAATATGCACACTGTAAATTAAATTCTACAATTATAATTTTAAAACTCTGGTATGAGGAAGAAGTATATCTTAGTCTTCCCCATTAAGGTCCAGGTAGGTATTTACAGCATGATGAGCAAAGTACCTGGTGTCTTGTGGGCTGGACTCTTAAGACATGCTTATTTTAATTTAATTTTGGTATAATTTTATCTGGGGTAGCATATAATATGTGGTAATTAATAACTTCTTTCAGAGAGGGGAATGCACGCTTACTGGCATGTTCATCTTTTATTGTGACTACATGGCCAGCTTTTCTGAATGACTGAGTTCACAGCACTTTCTTAGGATATATTGACCAAAGGATGCTCTGTTTTTTCGTTATTATTAGATCACTGCTATTATGTTACTGTTGAATGTGATTAGGCGTTAAAAAGAAAAAACAAACAAACAAAAACAAAGCCCACAAATGTCTGTGGATCAAGGTGGGAGAGGAAACCAAATAACTGACAGATCAGTGGCTGGCAGAGTCTTAAGAGTCACAACCTATGGCTCCTGGTGCCCCAAAACTCACCTTTGGAAGGAACAAGTAAGGTCTTTAAGTGAAGCTGTGCTGATTTCCCTGGGTCCTACAGGCTTGAGAGCTTCTGGAAATGTTTCCTGTCTTGGTGCTGTTTGGGTGCCTGTTACTCATGATTAGGTTTCCAGACTACTCGGTCATCATTAGTGTTTTGGAGAAATCTGAGAATTAAACCCAAATACCTCAGCTTTTGTTTTTCACTTGAAATGTTTTTATGCAAAGCACATGAGCCTGCTTTTCATTTTTAGCTATGGAAGAAGCTGGACTTCTCTGAGGGACAAAATAGGATAGCACAAGATATCACATACGTCAGTATTTGCTTGTTTTGCACTAGGTAAAGATGATGGATATTGCTTGTTTACATTTAGAAGCCTCCTTTGGTTAGAGCTACCCTTGTTTCTATGTGGACATTACCTTTACACAGCAACTTACTGCTTGAAATTAATTTAAAATATACTCTTTGTATTAAGCCTGCACAGAATTTACAGCTTCAGGTAGATTTTCCTGAATGAACAGTTTTTAATCTAAATCTCTGAGGATTCTTTGACCTCAGCAGTCTATCTCTTTCTTCTGCTCTTTGTATTCAGTCCTGTTTTCATTCCATTTACCTCACTGCCTCATGCAGATACTAAAACACATACTATGCTTATTTACCTTGGGCTGTAATTTCTGTATCTCTGTGGGGTTTTTTTCCCCCACCCCCAGCCAGGAAACAAAAAACAGGGTGTGCTTTAAATGCAGGAAAGTAGCTTTAAATATCCTGATGGTTGAGCAGGGAGATCTTTTTTTACTTTAAAAAAAAGAAACAACAAAACCCATTATTTTCTTGAAGACGCTCCAAATTTGTAGCTTTGTGAAATGTTTATTTTAGAGTCCCTTTCTGAGTCTAGAAGTGAAGGTTCTTCTAACAACACAAGCAGGACTTCCCTTTCTCCTCTCGTCCCCCTGCCTTCCTGAGGCCTTACGAACAGCATTTTTCCTGTAGAATAAATAACTTCACCAAAATAGATATATAAACCCGCTGGAAACCTCAGTCTGTTTATAGCTGAAATCCAACTGTTATTTTGCAGCTGGTCTCTGTAGTTTATACTGAACCATCGCAGGAGGTTGTTAGCTTCTGAGGTCTTTGTTTTCCACATTAGTTCCTTTTGAATGACAAATCAGTCCTGTTCCTGACCTTTCTTAACACTCATTTCTACAAGCAATAGGTACAGGCAGGCTCAATAAAAACAGCTGGGGCTTTGTTAAAGCTTGCAAACCATTCCCCACTCACATGTTCCCAGCTGGAAGCTGCAGCAGAGGCAGGAGCTGGTGTCAGGGCTGCGTGCAGCTCTGGCAGCCACCAAAGGAGCAGAAGAAAGCAGTGACCAATGTGGTTGTGTGACAGCCTGCCCCTGCGGTGGTCCCTGGGAAGGTGGTGTGAGTCCTGCCAGTGTGCCTCTGCTGCTTCCCTGCCCTTGGACAGCAAGGAAGCAATTAAAATCAGAGTCAACCAGAGGTTGGAAAACATGTCAGGCGAGAGAGACATGTGGCACTTGAGGATGGTGTAACACCCATTAGGCGCACACATCCCTAGGCTGTGTCTCGTGCAGTGAAGGTCATTAGTCATGTGCTTGGTAATGGAGTCCATAAAGAGTTTCAGCGGCTCAGTACCAGACTTCCTCTGCAGCCTATTACTTATTTGAGACAGGTAGCTTAAGACCATGCACTGAGCCTTGTGTTGTGTGGTCTCATTCTGCTATGGAGCATGCAGAAGGGTTCAGCCAAACCGAGCTGGTCCTCTCAAGACTTCTGTGAACAGATCTGGGGCCTCACAGTGCTGAATAATATAAACCAAGCAAAAGCTCCACGTAAATATCATTATTTCTTCTCTACTAAACTATGTTGCTTTGCTTTTTGTGTTTGTAAGGTTGGGGAGGAAAGACAGAGACAAGCTTTAATGAAGTAATCTGTGCAGGACCTTCTGTGGGTGAGTTCAGGACAGAGCTAGCACCTTCTTTTTATAATAAACTAATTTCCAAGCTATAGGTCATGGTCATAGAAGGTTCATGATCCTGGAGGTGATGTTATGTGCCTAGAAGCACAACTAAGAAATGTATTTACAAAGCAAAAATTTTGGGAAGCAGCCCTCTCTTTTAGTCAGAGCTACTCATATGTTCTGACCACAAGAAAGCAAAGTGTGGAGACAACTGGAAAATTATGTTGCTGTTCCAGTTCAGGTGGTATTGTCAGAATATGCAAGACCTAACAAGATTAGAGCAGTTTTGCCCTTTAATTTGAACAAATACACGTTGGAGTCACTAGTAGATTTGAATCATAACTCTGATTTAACCCTGACTCATGGGATTATTTCATTCTGCTATATTCATTTCCGATGAACCACTTTGCTCCTTTCTTTTTGTGAGGATGGGTTAAACAAATGCTAATTCCTCAATGAAATACTTTTCCCTTGTTGAAACTTGAATGGGATATTTTCCAGCGTGCAAGATCAGAAACCACCCTTCACACGATAGCTGTGCCAGAAATGGCTTACCAGGAAAGCAGATTGCCTAGGGGTGGGTAACATTAGTGAAATGGGCAAGGGGGACTTTTCAAGGAGCCATTTATATTTTGATGTTTCTTGTCTTGTGACATTAATCTGATTATTTTTTTTTTGCACTGAACCAAGTTTGGATGTCACACATTTCTTTGCTCCAAATTGTTAAAATTCCCAGCTCTTGCTCAAGCAGACAGTCATTCCTGCTTTTCATTAAGGTTGGTTGACTGTTTCATGTAATAGAAAAAGTGGTTATTCAGATCATGGCTTTCCTAGTTGTGAACAGCAGATGGGATTGTATCTACCTGACTGCTAAAGCAAGTTCAGGACCAGGTAGTGACATTGTGGATTTTGCAGGAACCCACATGTTCAGGTGCCTACAAGGCAAAATGGGCAGGGGTGCAGGAGTGCAGCACATACCTCAGCCCAGCTGAGCAGCAGGCCCCTGGCATTTGCAAAGACTGAGTCATCTGTGAAGTTCCAGATTGCAGCTGCTACAGCATCATAGGGAAGCACAGAACTGGAGCTTAAAAATGAGGGGAAGGGACAAACTCGGTGTGCAGAGAAACTACAGGCTAGCAGAAGGATGCAAAGAGATCATTAAGAGAGACCTGTAAGATTTTCTTGTAACTCCAAGCTTGTAATGAAAAGAAGCATATCACAGAATGCCAGGTTGGAAGGGACCTCAAGGATCATCTGGTCCAACCTCTCCAGGTGAGAACATGGTTTAGATGAGATGGCCCAGCAACCTGTCAAGCTGAATCTTAGAAGTGTCCAGTGTTGGGGAATCCACCATTGATTTGCATGGGTCAAGCTCCTGTAATAATTCACACACCAACTCTTCCTTCACTGACAGTGGGTCAGTGTTTGTATCAACTTGGATTTTTGTTCCCATGGCCTGGGGCCCAACAGCACTGGTAAAGACAGAGGTGAAGAAAATGTTGAGAACATCTGCCTTCTCAGAGTTGTTGGTGACTAATTCACTCCTCCTGTTTAACAGGGGGCCAATATTCTCCTCCTGTTTCTGCTGATTGTTTACATACCCGAAGAACCCTTTCTTGTTGTTTTCGACATCTTTGGCCAGTTTCAATTCAAGCTGAGCTTTTGCTTTGCTAACTACATCTCTGCACACCTTGGTAATGCCCTTGTAGTTCTCAACCCATACTGTTCCACTTTTCCATCTCTGCTACACTGCCCCTCTGGTTTTGAGCAGACCCAGAAGCTCGCAGTTAAGCTAAGGGGATCCCTTACTCCACCTACTTCCCAAGCCCTTAAAGGGCATGAACTAGTTTTATGTTTCTAGGAGCGTGTTATTGAATAACTCCCAGCACTCACTAGCTCCTTTATCCTCCATGGAAGCTTTCCATGGAATCCCTTCCAACTGACCCCTGAGCAAGCTGAAGTTTGTTCTTCTAAAATCTAAAACTTTTGTCTGGGTACGAACCTTCAGCGTGCTCAGCAGGATCCCAAACTCCACAATATTGTGATCACTGCAGCCAAGGCTGTCCCTAGCAGATATTACAAAGCAGGTTTTCTGTGTTTGTGAGTAGCAAATCCAGCAGTGCCCCATTCCTGGTTGGCACATCCAACATTTGTATGAGGAAGGAGTCCTCTGCATATTCCAGGAACTTGATGGATGACATGTGAATTGCTGTATTGCTGCTCCAACTGGGTAGATAAAGTCAGCCATGAGAACCAGGTTTTGTTGACCTGAAGCTTTTTTGTCCCAGAATAGAAAATAAGATACAGCTACATGTATAACTACATGTACAGTCAAGCTAGGCTTGGCTGTGGTTGCTAATGCAAATGGAGAATGGCTTTTTTCCCAAGTCAGTGTATTTAAACCAGAGTTAAAATATCTTAAGGAAAAAGACCATCCTAGCCTAGCACTCCTTATCCTTTTACATTTTACCTATGTTTAAATCCATTATACTTTCTCCCCTAGAAATTTGATCCTCCCCAGAGCAGACTATGTAGCTATAGGAGCAAGACTACACTGCTCTTGGAAAAATCTGAATGCCTTTGTGCTTGGATTTCCTTGCTTTTGCGTCTGAACTGAGGCCCTGACAATTGAAAATATTTAAAGAGGGAAAACTAAACCATAAGAAATGTGAAAAGCATTTGTACAAAAACACAAGTCTTCTTCCCTCTGTCTTAATCAAAATACCTTAAAAGGCTTGCATAGGCTATAGAAATAAATATTACTTCTTCCCTCTGTGCTCTTGTTGGCCAGTTTTGAATTTCTTTGTTTCTATTTTTCTATTCTTTGCCATAATAAAGATCAGCAAGTAAAATTTCTGTCTGTGTCTCAGCTCAGCAGCTACGTGGTCACATCTCTGTATCATTTTTCCTGTGAACTTTTAGTTCCTTCTCCTTTACTTGGAATAAAATCAAGCATCCTGTTAATGGCCAGGAGCCTGCAGCAGCAGGGCTGTACCACAGCTCATCTGGACCTGTGAATGCAATTGGTGCAATGCTATCAGTCTACTGGAACAGTGACGAGTATCTTTAAAGCCACTTTTCTACAATAGCAGCATAGCTGAAGAGCAGAAATAGCGCTGATCTGCTTCACAACTTCTCAAGACCTGTTTCTGCCATGTAAAGTCAATTGGCTGTAAGCTGTGGACCCAGCTTGGCTTCAAAGTGTGCCTGGCTCTTCATTCACAAACTAAATGCTCTAGAGAGCTGCCAAATTGGGGAGATTATTCTGTCTCGTTTTCTGGCAAGCTGCGGCTGCGTGTATCACTTCATTTATATGCTAATTGAGGCCAAGCCTCCAAATAGACTCCGTACAGTATCAGTGTGACTTGGCTCCATTTGTATGGTTACTCTGCCTTCCAGCAGCCTCTGTGTGTGTGCTCTGAACCGGCCAGGGATTAGTTCGTCTTCATCAATGAAGTCCTGCGTCCTGATCCCACCTTTCGGAAAGTGACAGCCAAACTCCAGGAGTACAGGTCGCTCGCACCAAGGATGACCACGTCCCTCTGAAGGTGAGCTCACACCATTTCTTGACTGGGACTCTCCATGTTTCAGCCCTGAGGAGATGCTAATATCTCTTAGGCCAGCTGGCCTAACAAGACATTGTAGAGGGCATGGCTAATTACAAAGACAACATGTTGACAGCCAGCTAGGTAGAACAGCAGGTTTTGTTACCCCCTCTCCTAGCTCCCATGTGACTGAATGCCAAAAGCTCACTCTCCTCCAGACTGCCCGTTTTTAAAAAGTAGTAAGGATCCGTGCGTTGTCAGCCATTCCCTGAGGAGCACTGTATTGTCCTAGAAAGAGTAGGTAGGAATATGCATTCAGGGCTACTTTAAAATATATACATCAAGAGCTCCATTCAATTCTTTGGGATGCTATGAATTTCAAAAGCCGAAGTGGAAATATTCGGTAAACGGATGCATGCCTCATGCTGAATTTTATGGGACATTTCGCTGAAGGCTGCTAAAATTAGGCTGGGAAACGCACGTGCTTGTGATATAAATTCTTTGAAGCTTTTCAGAGGGAAGTATTAGTACCTCATGCTCTAAAGCAGAGACGTGATATTGGCTCACAAGTGTATTTTACCATTAACCCCAGGGATCAGAGTTCCATATGAAGTTCTGAAGTTTCTATGCATTGTCATCTCCATACTTTTTTAAACTTGCTTTTAGAAACATATTGAGGTGTTTTTTAAAAATCTTGTTGAAAGAGAACTGAGCACTTGAAAGTTGGAGAATTCCTAGCTGGTTGTCACCTGTGTGAATCCTTTGTGGGTCTGCATTGCAGCACAAGCCCTTACAGACAACAGCAGCTCAGGTGTGGGAGCACTGAGTTGAAACATGACTAACCTGGAAAAACCCAGGACTTGGAATAGGACTGGGTGTTGCAGTACAGATGCCCCAAAAGGGGCTTCATAGCCTATTGGAGAGAGTAAACAGCCAAGGAAAGGATGTTGACAAGTAAGATGTGTCAGAAGCTCCTGTGCTGTCCTGGGCTGAGTGCATGATCACAGGTTTGAAATAAGGGTTATCTGAAATCAAGATTCATGTGTTGAATGAGTCAGGCACCTGTGTTGTCTCTTTATACATGGGAGATTTGCTGTTCTCTTCTGGTTTTGACAGTGCCCACCTCTCATTTGAGAAGCTAGGGGTATGAATGCAGCATGAGCTTCCTCCTCTGCCTGAGGCAGCTCAAATTTACACCTTGTGTGCTGGATAATTGGTTTACCCAGTGAACAAATTGGCACAGAGACACTCTCCACCTCACCTGTGGATGTGGAGTCATGCTCTGGCCAGGAATGGAAGGAAGACTCACCAAGCCACAGAGAAAAAAGCAAGAGGTAGCATGATTGTTTTGCCTAGTGATGAGGCAATTTCCTGGGATGGAGCAGTTATGGGAGCTGGTACTTCCCAGAAGTACTTAAGCATTTTTGCAATCTGCTCATCACTCATCAGATAAAACTTCCATGGGATTTCCAGAGCCTGCCTATGCATTCAGTTTTCTTTGTTCCTGTGAACAGCTTGTGTCTGTTCTCAACAGCATGTTGCCTCTGGGTTATGACCTGTTGGTTGACAAAAATAGGTGCCAGGTGAGGTTCCTGCCAGGGCATGAATACCAGGCTGAAGAATACCTCTGTGCTTGTGTAAGGAAGCAGCTGATTTATTTCCATGCTTCTGTGCTCCTTTGTGTGTTCCATGGAACAGGTCTTGGCAAGCAGCATTCATGCAAGTCTCTCTGTTTTAAGTGGAAAAGCTCCAAAGCTGTCAAATGGGTCAGAGAAAGGACATCCCTGTTCTAGGGCAGGATGGTGTCGTTAGATAAACAGGGATTGTTCCTCAGCCTGGGAACTGGCCCAATCTAGATGTGAGCATTAGGAAGCTGTGTTAGTTAAAGAAGATGATTGCAAAGGGCAGGGTCACAGAAGGGGATCAGCCACACTACAGGGGCACGTGGCCCAGGGAGGAGAGCTTGCAGCTCCACTCAGAGCACCATCCTGAGCTTTGTGAAGCTCTGCAAGGGGCAGTGGTCCTTGTTCCATCATCACTCAGCCACTGCCCAGGAAGCAAAGGCAGGAAAAAAACCTGAACAAGCTGGGGAGTGCCAAATTGGCACAAGTCAGTTCCTAGGAGACTCATATCCTGAAGCACTATCCAAAAATCTGGAAATGCCAAATGAACAGTGGAAGCCTAAAGGTTTCTGCCTGAACTCTGTGGCTACCGGTGCTGCGGGATAGTTTGGTTTGTGAACATTTGTGTAGTGGTATCAGACACTGACCTGATACAGGATGCATCCCACTTCAAAGTGATAAGTCTGTCTAACTTGGAGCAGAGGTTTTTAACTCCAGATCTTTCCAGATGAACACAGCAGGAACTTGAACGTGGGTATCCCACTGTCAAGAGCTCTTGAGAGTACAAAAAGAGCTTCTACTCATTGTCAAAAATGCCAACTTTGACTTACAGGTAAAAATTCCTTTTTCTTTTTTTTTCCCATGATATTATGGCTACTCTGTGTTTTCCTACATTGAGCCTAGCTGACAATGCAGGTTAATTTTGAAATGTGTAGAGTTGTGTTTCACAAAGCTATGAATTTACAGTAAGAAAAAAATCCAGCTCTTGCAGCAAATAAAACAGCCTGTTGGCAGATTTAATTGGAAAAAGGAAATAGCTGGGGAGGGAAGAGTGATTTAAAGGGCAGGAGTAAGAGGGAAACAGGCTGTTTTCCTGTAGTACTCAGATTCCACCTTTGTCAAGGAAAAGGGAGATGCTGCATTTAAATACAGCACTTCTTTGCTGTAGGAAGATAGAAGGAAGTGGTCTGCAGCTCCAGAAGTTTTATGGGAAGAGACTTGTGTGTCTGAGAACTTGTTGTCAGTAAAGTGTCCTGTTGAGCACTTCTGAGCGACATAAATGCAGTGGCTTGCCTGGGTACTAAAAATGCACATCTTGTGCTGCTGGCAGTTGCATGAAGTCTTGCTGAAGGTAGTGGGTGTAACAACTACCTTTCATTTGAGTCAACTGCAAAGTGCAATTAAGCTTTATGGAATAGATAGCTGAAACAATAGGAGCCACCACCCCAAAAATGAGGGTACGTACAAAGCTGTGTAAGAATGTGTTGTGTAGGTGGAGAGTTTGATAACAGGCGGAGTTAACATGCAGGTGGCTGAATATTGTTCATGTGGAAGAGAAACCAGAAAGACAATAATGCAGCACACAGAGAAGGCATCAAGAAAGTCCCAGGAAAATAAATACTTGCTGACTGACTGAATAAAAGTTGAGTTTTCAGAAGTCAGGCACCTGGATCTTCAAGCAAACAAGGTGTTACCTGCTCTGAAGTTCTCATTGATATGTGAGAACTTGTGTTTAAGGAGTTGTTCTGAAATCAGAAGGCTTTGTATCAGAAAAATGAAGTATCAGGTTCCAACATCTGTCCATCTGACAGAGAGAAATGATGCAGAAGTACTGACCACCTCAGAACATGGTGATGCTCTGATGGAGCTCCTCATTATTGCAGTGGCAAAGAAGAAGGTATTTCTGTTTCTAGCTGTAGTTAGGCAAGTGAATCTTTCATAGGGAATGCAACTTCAGGTTTCAGTGTGGAAAATATAAATGAACATCAATTAGAAGGGAAAGTCCAGGTCAGAATAAAACACAAACCAGGCTCATCTGACCAAAATAGACTCTACTGGAGCTTTCCACATAGGAATGTTTACTTGCTACAGAGTTGAATTTGGCAAAGTGAAACTTGCACTTGGGTTTGGAGGTTTGCTTTTTCTCTTTTTTTGAACAATCAGCTTGATCACAGTTAACCTTTACTCGTCTTTCTGATTACTACAGTGTCCCACACACCCTCTCTCTAGAATGAACTTTACTTCATTATTCACATATCTCACTGCTTAGAAGAAACCAGACCTTTTACACAATGTTTGCTTTGTTGACTAGATTTAGCATGTGAATGGGTTGTCTGGCTGTGATGGAAAGGTTGTCCCGTATGTCTTTATTTGAAAAAGACTTTTGACAATCTGTTTATAAGCATGACCTTAAGAGATTTCTAACATTATGAGTCTGGGCTGCAACTGAGACAAAGTTCAAGACCATCTAAACAGGGCCTTCCACAGATAGTTGCTCTGGTTTTAAAATGTCTGCAGGCTCCATGTGATTTCCCGTACAACTGAGTCTGACTTTTATTAAAGCATTGTCTGAATCTGATTTTCATTATTCCCATGAATGATCACTAAGTGTAGATTTAGATTCTTCTTATGCTTCCATTGCAAAAAATGCAAAGTGAATAGGCTTAAGATAAAACTGAAGCAAGGCTGTACATAATTCTATTGCATTCTTCTGAGCCCCAGCTAGCTCTCTGGTGATGCACTGACTTTTCTGAGCTTTTCAGAATGCATTACCCAGAGTTCAACCTCTAGACTTTTGTATGCAAAAATCCTTCTGCATGTAATAAAGTTCTTAGTTAACTTTCAAACTGAGAATACGATGAAGGCAATTACTTATTTCTCACAAAATAGTGAGTAGTGTGAGATACCACATGCTGTACATGGAATAAGCCACCAGAGTCATCCAATCCAGTGCCTTACAAGCACAGGGGTAATAGCTGGTTAGACCCAAAAGGTCTACAAATCACCCATTCTGCATATACCACAAGCCACAAAACACTCCCCCGTGCTTTATAACAGCTTGAAGATATATAGTACAACCAATTCAAAGCCACAGACTGTTGCTTGCCACAGTTGGGCTGTTGCAATTATGGTGACCTAGCATCTCTTATAATGTACCGCGAGAGAATAGCAAAGAGATCTATGGCACCAAACACCCTGAAGACTTCTAAATGAAAACACATGAAGCAACATATCCTACCACATTCTTTAGCCAGACTTCTGCACTCTGCTGGTATTATATATGCTTAATATAACATGCACACCTTGTACTTGAGCATGCATGAGCACAAACATGTTCTCAGTGATCTTCCAGAAATTATTTTTCTGTCTTTACAGCACAATTTGGTTGTGCCTTCTGGCCTCTGCAGAGCCAGAGAAGAGAGGTGGCACTTCTGTCCTTCCCAAGCATTTCCAAAGCCTGTCAACAAGCTGCCTGGGGGCTCAGCAGCCTTGGTCATGATCCAGCCCAGAGGCCAATTACTGGTCTCTTTGGTCGCAGGGGAAAGACAAAAGCTCTAATCTGTGTTTGAGGTGAAGCAAGATTTGGGGCCCAACCATCTGAGCAGACATATCTCCTGGGACTTTCACTACTGAGATGCAGAGTTTTTTCCTCCCATGTTTTGCTGGTGGGTTTCATTTCCATGAATAATTAAGTGCAAATTGCTAGGAAGATTTCCCACCCTACGAAAAACCACCCTCTGTAATTTCAGAAACAGCTGTGTATGCTTAATATCACCATATCTGGATACTTCTGGCAGAGTTGCTGTGCCCTGCTCTCTGTGCATGTGCAGAAGAGATATGGAGTATTCTCACTTGCTTTTCTGCCCCTCTCAGACCAAAACATCAAATACAGTAAAGAAAAAGATATGTGCTATGCAGGGCCCTATAGAAAGTAGGTATGTTTTCAAAATGTTTGATGTTTGGTTTTAATTTTGAAATTTAGTCCACTTGGGGTCTTCATTTACCCAAACCAGTTGCATCCATCTTAATTTAATACATGGAAATATCACCTCTGCCAGGGACCAGAAAACTAATTCTCTAAAGCTAGTTCCAAAACAAATGGGTCAGGAAAAAATAAATAAATCTGAGGGCAGTACTATTCTGATAGCAGGTAGCTGAGGGTTTTGCTCCACATGGATGATAGACTTGGTCTGGCATCCAAACAGATCAGCAGTGTGACATTTGTTTCTCACAGGAAAATCCTTTCCCTAGGGTGCAAGCAGGAAATCCAAAAAGAGAGGAGGTAAATACCAAAGGACCGCTGAGGAAAGGGGAGGAGAAAGAACAGAAAGAACAGTGTTCGCTTGTTGTGTCAGCTAAGAAAAGGCTCAGGAAAGAAAACCGCGTGAGAAATAAATGCTTATTTTGACTTTATATGAAGTGCTCTGATTGCAGGATGAACCACTTCCGTGCGGCCAAGCCATGGTGCAGATTGCTGTGCTGCCTGGTGAAGTCTTTATCTGCTGTGTTCTTCAGTTCCTTAAAAAGCACTAAATTTCTTTGGGGAAAAATTTCCAAAATTAATCTTACCCAACTTATCCATGAGATAGACCCCTAAGTTTGTTCACAGCACTTGTTTTTCTGAGTACTGACCACTGTGAACCAGCAGCTTCTGTGAACTCCTTGGCTCTTTGATGTTAGAAATTTTGGTGCAAACTCTGGTTGTGGGCTAGGACTTACAGCAACACACACATAATTAACTTGGGGACCTTTTGCTGACAGACATCGTGCATCTGGGGAAGAACAACCCCATGCACCAGTACAGGCTGGGGGCTGGCCTGCTGGAGAGCAGTGTAGGAGAAAGGGACCTGGGGGTCCTGGTGGACAGGGGGATGACCATGAGCCAGCAATGTGCCCTTGTGGCCAAGAAGGCCAATGGCATCCTGGGGTGCATTAGAAAGGGGGTGGTCAGTAGGTCGAGAGAGGTTCTCCTCCCCCTCTATTCTGCCTTGGTGAGGCCACATCTGGAGTATTGTGTCCAGTTCTGGGCCCCACAGTTCAAGAAGGACAGGGAACTGCTTGAGAGAGTCCAGTGCAGAGCCACAGAGATGATGAAGGGAGTGGAACATCTCCCTTATGAGGAAAGGCTGAGGAAGCTGGGTCTCTTTAGCTTGGAGAAAAGGAGGCTGAGGGGTGACCTCATCCATGGTTACAAATATGTAAAGGGTGAGGGTCAGGACGATGGAGCAAAGCTTTTTACAGTAATGACCAATGATAGGACAAGGGGCAATGGATGCAAACTGGAGCACAGGAGGTTCCATGTGAATATCAGGAGAAACTTTTTCACTGTGAGAGTGCCAGAGCACTGGACCAGGCTGCCCAGAGAGGTTGTGGAGTCTCCTTGGCTGGAGACATTCAAACCCCGCCTGGATGCGTTCCTGTGTGATGGACTCTAGGTGACCCTGCTCTGGCAGGGGGGTTGGACTGGATGATCTTTTGAGGTCCCTTCCAACCCCTAGGATTCTGTGATTCTGTGACTGCCCAGGCTAACACAGCCCCGCCAAGCTGCTTCCCTCTGAGTACGGGATGGCTGAGTACAGGCGTAAGGAGGGGTGGGAGAGACAGGAGTCGATCCACTGAGCCTTGCAATTACTGCTCGAACCCACTGGTTGGAGCTTGGTTTTTGGACGGATGCTGTGGCATCAGCCTCCCCCCAGAGCTCAGTGTGCAAACGCTGGACAGCAATGGCTGGATAATGAGAGCTAATTACTTAAGCACAAGGAACAGAGAAAGGATGATTCACCTTGTAAGGAAAGGCCATGCAAGGCTCTTCTGTCTAGTGCTATTGAGATGCTCCGTGACAGGGAGGCTGTGAAACGGAGGCTCTGAAAAGGACATTCCTCCCATTGGATGTGCTGACTTGAGGTTTTTGTCAGCTGGATCTTTGGGCTTCCTGCCAGCCCAGAAAAAGCTAACAAAGGCTGTTTCTTCAGTTGCATATGATCAGGGAAGAAGGAGAGGAGGAAGAAAAGAAATAGGGGTCTGTAATATTTTTGAAAGAAACATTTTTTCCAGAGAAGTAAAAATGTCTTATTTATATAGATCCTCAGCCTCTGGTTACTGTGAGCCCCAGCATAATTTTTAAATCTCTGCAAAGTGGCACGGATCAGATCACTTTAACGTAGTACAGATGCCATTTGGCACTACGTGGAAAGTTAGGACAGTCTTGAAATTGAACCTACAATCCTACTGCAATCAAAAATTAAAGAAAAGAAAAGATGCAACATTAAACTGAGAGGGAATTGTTTGAACTGGATTAGCCCATCAAAGGCAAATTTATATTTTGCCAGATCAAATTATAAATTAAAGGCTTATTTCCACTTACTCAACATTTTTTCAATCAGTTTCCTAGGTTCTTCTGAATGTTTGTGCTCTTAAGACAATATTTATCAGGGTTGGGTGATTTCTGTGCCTTCAAATAAAGAAATAAATAAGGTACTCATATATCCCTGTTTTTCAAAACTCCCATCTCAGTCATTTAAAAGCTGTCCGACTGAGCTCAGTGATTTCATGGTGCTCATAGCCCCTGGCCACGGCATATTTGATGAAAGTTGAGCTGTTAGATAGCCTTCCCTGAACAAATTCCAGTACAGCTACATTTTCACGTTCTCTTCCTGAGCTGTGACCAGATACAAGTGGCACCATTTTAAGCATTGCCAAATGTTATCCAGCTTCTCTCTAAAAAAAAAATAAATAAATAGAGGTGAAAACATCATTTTTAATAGTGAAGTATAACTATTGCTGTCTTTTCTCTGTATAAGCTGTTATCAAGTCTTTGAAGTTCTGCCAGCTTGTTTCCATTACAAGGAAAACCTGATACCAGCTGGAATTTTTAGAGTACAGAGGGAGCGATGGCAATGGTCCTGTTGACTTGAAAACTGTGCATAATGTCCTGGGTTTTATGAATACAGAATAAAGAAACTGGAAAGTTTTCTTTTTAGGCGTCTCTACCTTTTCAGCAGTACTGCTCCCTTAAGAAGCTCCATCTCTTTAAACCATTTTCTAATGTGATATCCACAATAACTCTTCTCCTTCTCTAACTTGTTTTCAAGGCTTTTATTTTTCATTTCTCCTGCCTATCAGTACTTCAAGCTATCAAATGTTCCAGTCCTGCGTTTATCTGCCCCACGAGAAGCCTCCTGGCTCACATAGCATAGCTTCTACTTTGTGTTTCGGGTGTTATCTTCTGGGGTTTTTCTGCCATCGCTACCCCTGAGAGTCTTTGAGTCTTCCAGTTAGCTTAATGCAAGCCTGGGACCGATGAAAATGGTTATTAACACTTTCAGGCTAACAGCCGGCTGCAGCTAGTGACATAAAACCCAGCTGCCACGTTCTGCTGATCGCATGCTTCGCTAGGCAGGTAAAGTTTTATAATCAAGATAATGTGCAGTAAGGATCCTTCCTAGCACACGCAGCATGCACAAACAAGCTGTAGCCCTGTTTTATCTACAAAAGAGGGTTCAATCCCAGCATGTGTACTGTATTAAGCTTTCTTTGCATCAATGTAAAAAAATCTGCAATGTGTCGTGATTTGAGCCATATGGCGTGTGAGAAACAGGTGGAGCAAAAGCTGAGCAAAAAGCATGAAAGGAGGAAAAAACATTGTTTTGAATAGTCATGATCAAGGACTACACTTGTGGCCACCACCCTCCCAACAATTATTATCAGAACAAACAGTCAAGCCCTTCCTATTAAAAAAATGATCCATAAAATAGAGGCTGAATGTAGGAAGTTATCCAAGGCAACGCTGCATGCTTGAGAGAGGTGCTGCTAACAGTTCTCCGGTGTATGTTATATATGGCCATGGGCTGCTACAGGACTATTGTCTCTGACTTATATGTTGAGTGTTTGCAATCTGGTCTGTCTTCTGTGATTTCTTCACCTCTGTCAGGGAGTTTCATTACAATGTCCCGACTCCGTGATTCTCAAACCCGCTAAGACTCTCTTCAGAGTGGTTGCTGGAGCACTTCCCAAGTAAATATTTGTTGAAGTGCTTATTAGCAAGACAATTTCCTTGTATATTTTCTGTTTCCATGAACATTCTTATTAGAAATGTTAACAGAAATGAGAGGCAATATGCAAAATGTGTTGATATTTCCAGCATAGTTGGATAGGATGGTTTAATCAGGGCATTTACAATTGCAAACCTTCTTTTTATTTTGCCTTTTGCTTACGTCTATGTTCTTTTTATAACAAAAAAAAAGTATGCAGTTGCGTGTTCCTATGGCAAGTAAAAGCCAAAGCAGCCACCCAGCTGTTAAAATTAGTGTTAGATCTGGATTTTCTATGGATTTCCCACTGCATGGCAGGAAATCAGCTTTCATTGCTGCTTTCCCCTCCTCCCCATCTAGCCTCCTATTAGATTAATACCAGAAGCATGAAGTAACGTTTAGCACAAAGTTGTTGCTTTTAGCTCTGGGAAAACTTGGCAGCCTCTCCAGAAATGAAGGGGGGAGGGGGAACCTGAAACCTCCCTCAGCTAAAGAGAAGATCTAAGGCACAAAGAAACATTTTTCTCCCGTTAAAGTTCTGAGGTTTGAAAAAGCAGGCTAATGACAAACCGTTCCTAAGTCTAATGAGGATCCACTGTCAGCCCTTCCCTCTCTTTATGCATTAATCGCCTGGTTCCTAAAGGCCACTTTTGTGCCCCCAGTTCATATTGCTGCCTAATTTATGTCCTGTCAGCAAAGTGTAAGTCTAAGACAGTCATTTCTCTTCTTGGTTAGAGTGGGTTTCTAGTTTAAAGGATGGTTTGAGGAGCTTGCAACCAAAATGAAGGTTGCTGTTCATGAACACTGGGATGCCTCCCCGACTGTTTTAAGGTTTCTGCAGTACAAAGAGGAAGGAAAAAACCCACAACGTGCAAACAAGGCATTATGAAAA
Source organism: Aegotheles bennettii (assembly GCA_013398125.1). Lineage (NCBI taxonomy): Eukaryota > Metazoa > Chordata > Aves > Caprimulgiformes > Aegothelidae > Aegotheles > Aegotheles bennettii. The sequence goes on along the minus strand of VZRW01009349.1, from coordinate 39,353 downwards.
AGAAGGGGGACCACCCCCAGCTTCCTATCTCAGATTTCACAGTGGTCTTTAAACTACAGTACGAAATTATAATTTATTAAAACAATGTGTTAAAGATTGTCATACGTTAATTTCCTGTGATACTCTGGGATCAGCAAGCATATTTTATTGCTTCCTGTGGGCCTAGTCCTACAGCAGTCAGTGGGAATTTCATTGGAAGCGCGTGGTGTCGTGGCCACAGCGGTGCAAGCCCAGACTGAAGCACATGCCTAGGGCTTCGTGGCAAACAGGCTACCCAGAGTGTCCAGAGCAGCACTGCGGGATGGAGATGGACACTCGCAGGTGAGCAATGCAGACAAGGCTACATGCATAAATCAGCAGGCTTTACGTAGTCCAGCTCCTGTAAAATAGCAAATTTCCAAACTTCTCATGTTCCCTGAATAGCTGAGTTTGTTTGCTTCCCAGTTTACCATCATCATACCATCAGCTGAGGTGTTGCCCCATTTCTGGTTAAACTCAGGGGCCCTAGCCACTGCAGGCTGGGCAGGGGATGAGATGCAGAGCTTTGAATCTCAAGTACCCAAGTGCTTTCCTTTCTGTAGAGCAAGCTGACAGTGCCCACAGCTCTTCCAGTGGTTTGCAGCCTCCCTGCAGGTGCAGAGGGAGATATCAGCCGGAGTCCTCCCAGGGTTTCACCCCCTGCCCACCCTGCTACTGGCATGCTGACAGGCCCTGTGAGGAAGGTGGCACATCCGACAGCGGGTGCAGGGACACAGCATTACCAGTAGGGTGGTCTCCTGTTATTTACCCCAAAATGGGCCTAACATAAGGGGGAAAGGGAAGAACAGGGTATCGATTAATCTGGCAGTGGGCATACACGAGGTGTATGTGCCCTATCACGTCTTGCATGCCAGCAAGCTGTCTGGCTCAGAAGCTGTCCTGGCCCCAGGTGACAGATTCCTATAGCACACATCAGTTAAAAAACCTGCGGGGAGATGCTGGTCCATCTTCCTGCTTCCCCTGCACATTCTGACAGGAGCTGGACGTATTTGATTCTGCAACCCTTTTCCCTACCTCGCTATGTTGTAAGGATTCTGTAAAAGGGGTGCAAGTGCAGTGGGGAGGTTGGGTGGTGGGTTGTCACTTGCCTGCTACTTTGGTTTAGGTTAATTTGCACTGGGCATTAGTGCATCTTCAGGGTGTTTGTATTTGGGTTTTGTACACTTTATCTAAGCACCTAAGGCAGTTTTGAGTAAGGGCTACATGGGGAGAAAATGGTTATAATTTATATTTTTCAGTTGCTTTTAAACCCACCTCTATTTGGAGAGCAGTCCCAAAAAGCTGAGGCTAACTTACATACTCCTGCATCTTATCGTGCCCCTACTAGTGCAGGAAAGTAGTAGCTATATTGTGTCATCCTTTGTGTTGCTAATGGGACTTAATTTCACATTTGGAGGCCATCTGCTGAGAAAAAAACCTCTACAACACTTCTCAATGCACATATAAAAACTTGTCAGCAAAGGCAGCTTCATGAATCAGTTGTGAGGACATATTTTGTCTAAACTTCATTAGGCAGACCTTCTTCCTTTATGAAAGCAAGTACATCCATTCCATCCCAAAAGACTGAACAGAATTAAGTAAATTTTAGCAACCCTCTTTCCTTTTGGTAGAAATGCATTGTTTTACCTCGTTTGACTCTGTACTAATTAACTGAGTTTCACCTGAAGGCAAAGAATATTTTTTGCAGGAGGAAGAAACCAAATGAGCACTTATGTTGACACAGAGCTCTATCTTTACATAGATTAACTGTGAATTTAAAGTACTATCTTGGGTTCTTGCATTCCACACCTTGCTCCCACTGAGATTTCTTTGTAAACTTAGACAAGTGCCTTAAATGCTTTTAGATTTCTTATAATTTCCTACAGAAGAAAGTACTGCCTCACTCAAATGACCCACCACATTGTTAGATATATAAAAGATTTCTGCATCTAGATCTGATACATGAGCAGAGACCAAAAGAGAACAGAAGACTTCCCTGGCTTGGCGTTAGAGGCAAATCATGAGGCCCCAGACTAAGGTGCATGTGGGGATTTATGAATCAGCTTATTGCTTGCTGGGAAGAAGATAAATCTAGAAGGGTCAACTGTAGGATGAAGTTACCCTTGTATCCAACCACTTAGTACAAAATGATTGGCTGCCCTAATCTGTGACCATAGCTGTAAACCAGTGTTGCTGCAGCATTTCCACCGTGTTTTCTGCCAACCGTTCGCCTACTGACCCAACATCTATGAGGAGCATGGACCAAGGTTTCGCCTGTAGAACTAGTGCTTGCAGTTTTCAACGTGTCTGCTCACAGCCCATATATCAAAAATGTACTTGTGTACAGAAAAACTTCAGTAATGCTGTAGTGAGCTTAGGGTCAGTAACAGAGTTGGCTCATTACGCCCTAAGCACCCCCATTCACAGCAGCTGTGCTGGTCCTAGCGAAGGGAAGCAATTAATCAGCTGCAAAGACACATAGCCTTGTGTATACAAGCTAATAGGGTAGTGCTCTTGTGACTTGAAGCAGAGTGATGTCTGGCCAGTGTCAGCAAAAATCCTTTCGATTACTAAAATGTTCTATTTAAAGAAGAAATAGTATGATCTTTTATTGCAGTAAATGGTCCAGTTGCTTTAACAGAAATGGTTACCTTTCCAGCAAATCTTATCTTGTTTATATCTTTAGGCCATTATGGCTACAACATTGCTCCTATTTAAATGAGTCGTTACGAGTTGTGCTTTCATTGGTAGAGACATTTTTAAGGTAACTGCTTATTGTTAACAGAAAACTGCCTAAATTAGCCGGGTCCTCACTTTAATGGTAGTTCTGCAACGCAGCCATACTCTGAGCTAGGCAGTGGGCATCAAAGGAAGAGCAGAAACCACACAGAAGTTCAACAGGGCCCACCTAGCAGACCTGTCCCTTAAGCTCTGAGTTCAGTTGCAAAAGCAGCCAGCACTTCATGAGTCAGAGGAATGCGAAATCCAACTGCTTTCTTGCCTTGCAATTACAAGCTAGTTAATTGTGTACAACTGCGCAAAGGAAGAGAGTGAGGAAATTCCTTTCCTGACCCTTCCAGCAATTGACTCGTGCCCTGGAGCATGAGATTTGATTACTCATGTAACTTATTTTCCCCAGGCAGTTTCTTCTTGCTAGCTCTCGTGCGACAATTTAAGAAAGTTTTGGGCCAAGTCACAAGAACACTCCGCTGGTTGAACCTCAGCTTACATTATTTTTGTAGGGTTTGCTATACCTCTCTGCTGTGTGCTGCAGTAACAGATTTTTAGATTTTTAACTTGGACGACCAGGGTAACTTGGGTGTGATTTTTTTTCACTGCAATGGCACTGATGAATGCAATCATGGTCCAGGTTGCAAGCCTTAAAAATCAAGTTTCTTTCAGTATCTAGAAGCCAGCCTGCTACACTGCCTCAAAATGCCTTTGAGGAAGTTACAACAGAAGGATCACCACTTGCTTTGAAGTTTCACCAGAAGTTCTGCTTGTGACCATTGTTATTATTTTCCAGCCATAAACAATTGTGCAGTTTTATTCTGCTATGACAAGCAACAGCTGGGTTCCTTCTCTAGGGCAGTGGTTCCAAATGCTCTGTTTACATGCTGGAAAGCACTGAATCCTTATGACTTCATTTATTGCAACAGGTTTGTTCAAAAAGGTTGCAATTTAATAATCCATTGGTGTATTGGTGACATAGATTGAAGAAACAGAGGCTCAGCCTCAAGCACAGCTGCTCAGATCCATGTTGTTCCTCTTCTCATCAACCACTCCAATCCAAGTACTTGTTGGACCTTTTTCAGAAGGAGAGGTACAGGAAAGGAAGAGGTTTCACCTCGATGGTTTTCTTGATCTGGTTTTCACAACTAACTGCATCAGCCCACCAAAGAAGGCCACAAACTATAGATTGAGAGCCCAAATGAATAGTTAAGGCAGGAAAGAGGGGAAACCAGACCAGTTTTGCCACCAAAGAAAAGCCTGGGGATAGCTACAGCCAGTCATCAGCACATAGCTTTATCTCAACTGATTTTGTCAGGCTGGGCATTGTCCCTCCTCCTGCAGGCAGCATAAACCTTGAGCCAACTCCCAGCTGTGGGCTCTGGCTCATTTGACAGCAATGCAGTCATGTCCACACCTGAGGTGTATTTATCCACCCAGGCGAGGGACCAGGTAAGGCAGAAGTTGTGATTGCAGGTGCCTGCTCAGAGGTGACCTCAGTTCTGAAGTGCTCTTTCCTCCCCTGTTACACAAGCGTGGCTCTGAAGTATTTTCTTACGGCTTTCAATGCTGCTGATTAAAGCACACTTCTTGCAAACATTCCAACATTTGATTTCTACTTATATGAATTGCCATGGAAACGAAACTTTTATTGGGCTTGCTTGCATGCTCAGGAGTGGAGAATTTCCAAAGCCTCTGTGATATGCAGTGCAGTTGATGCGACTGCCATGAAAACAGCTAAAGCTGGTGAGGTGGGCTGTCGAACCCATCTGCGACTTGTAGCTCTCATGCGAGTTTCCATCCCTTTTTTCCTAACTTTCTCTAATAGTAGTAGCGTTGCTTTTGTTCCAACAAGAATTCTCAGCTCTTTAGGCTTTGGTGTTTTACTTGTTTGCTAATTTTTAAGTATTTCCTACTAATAAAATGTTCAAGAGAGCATTTTTTTGTTTGTTTTCAAATTGCCAGACTCTTGCCTGTTAGACATTCCAACTTATCAAGTTATTTCAGGGCCTCTGCTATGTCTGGTTTTGCATACCACTTGTTATTTTAGAAATAAGCTTTATTCCTTATTTTTCTCTCCTTTGCTGCCAAGAAACAGATGACACTGACTTGGATAAAATTTTCCCAGTGTGTATATATATATGAGGGGAACACACGCTCTGCCTGACCCATCTTCGCTGCCACCTTACATAGTGTGTAGGAACTACCTAAAGGAACATTTCAGCTGGCATATTGAAAGTCCTTCAGAGTAACAGTTTAACCACAACTGCAAAGTTACTTCTTTCCCTGCTATTAGACATAATTTTCCCTAGGGAGATTTTTGCAGACTGTTACTTACATTTTTTCCACTTAAAGGGAAAAGAAAGATCACGTGAGGCCAAGGGAAAGCTGGCTGCTTTTGGCTCTGGCTGTGGCAGGGTTAAAAGTCATTCTCACCTCTTCCGGAAACTCTGCATGCATTATATGCCTTTATGTTTTTAACTGCGTGTACTCCTTCTTGGTTGTTCAGTGAACAAAACAGAAGAGCCAGGCACAACACTAGCAGCAAATGAAGCACTCGATGTTTGTGGAGGCATCACAGAAGAAGAGCTCATCTAGGTTCTGGCCTATTAAAGCAATTAGTCTCAAAAGTTTGTCCTTTTATACCTAAACTGCAGTAGACACCAGGATGTCCAAGGCCATTTCTTTTATATTTATATTCTCTGGTATTGTGGGTGTTGCTATACAGATGTCAGATTTAATGAGCTCTTACAAAGTTTATATTATGGCAAAGTAACGGTTTTAGCCAAGTAAAATACCTCCTGGAACATGGCAAGGAGGAAGCGGATGGCAGCGAACCCCGTTTCCCCAGGCTGGGAGCAGCCAGTGATCACTGCAGTGGTTCACATCTGCTGAGCACCGTGTGAGCTTCGGCTCACCCCGCGGGACCCCTGCACGGCGGGCACACGCTGCAATACCCCAGCTCTCTCCTTGGGAGGCAAACGGGGGAAGGTAGGGCGACGAGGCCACACAGCACGAAACAAGAGCGCTGTGCAGGGTACTCTGGCTGCCTGCCCTGAGCACAGCCCTCCAGGCTGGCTCACATCTCCCCTCGCTGGTGTTCTCCTTACCAAGCTGACACCACACACGTGCTTGGGAAACAGAGCCACAGAGATGATGAAGGGAGTGGAACATCTCCCTTATGAGGAAAGGCTGAGGGAGCTGGGGCTCTTTAGCTTGGAGAAAAGGAGACTGAGGGGTGACCTCATCCATGGTTACAAATATGTAAAGGGTGAGGGGCAGGATGATGGAGCCAAGCTTTTGTCAGTAATGACCAATGATAGGACAAGGGGCAATGGTTGCAAACTGGAGCACAGGAGGTTCCATGTGAATATCAGGAGAAACTTTTTCCCTGTGAGAGTGCCAGAGCACTGGAACAGGCTGCCCAGGGAGGCTGTGGAGTCTCCTTGGCTGCAGACATTCAAACCCCGCCTGGATGCGTTCCTGTGTGATGGACTCTAGGTGACCCTGCTCTGGCAGGGGGATTGGACTGGATGATCCTTCGAGGTCCCTTCCAACCCCTAGGATTCTGTGATTCTGTGAAACGAAGGCTCCTTATACGCCCTGGGCGCCCAGCACCCACCGATCCCAGGGGTGGGACGACACCTCCCCGGGGATCTTAGCCCTTTCTGCTTTCCTTAGTAACAGCTGCAACCCAGCACTCAGCCTCACTGCCTCTGTCACTGGGCACCCTCCTGAGCGGGGACCTCTGATGGGGGCTGGGTCGGTGTCCCCAGCCACGTGCCAAGCAGGGGACAGGCGAGGTGCACTGCTTGGGCAAATACACTTGGCCGAGCTGGTGTTGCTTTGGTTTGTAGGCTTGCTTTGGTTTGCAAGGACAGCAGCGAGGCCCTGCTGGGCTCACCAGCCCGCTCCCCACTTTGGGACAGCAAAATGCTGATGGTGGAAGCATCCGTGGAGATGCAGGAGGCCTGGACGGGGTCGTTTGTGTGTTTATACATATATCTGTATGTACACATGTATATGTATAGATATGTATATGTGGGGTTTTTTCAGGTAAGACTAACTCGTGGGAAGGCTTCTGGTAGGCGGCAGCAGGGTGTGACTCCCGGGGCTGGGGTGAGCAGCAGGGACACCCCACCAGGGCAGGGGGCAACCCAGCTCCCCTCCAAAGCTGGAAGGGCGGAGGGCAGCCCCCTCTCCAGCGCGGCTCCCAGGGGATGAGGAAGAGGAGGGTGAGGAGGAGGGCGAGCGCAGGTGAACGCACCCCCAGCCCCAGGCAAGGCGAAGCGCCCAGCGCCGCCCTGTTTGCTCAGCGAATCTCGCGGCCAGGAAACTGCCCGGCGATTCGTATTTATGGACCGCGGCGCCCCTCCTCCCCCCGGCCGTATCCCCCCCT
>VZRW01009349.1:0-31679 GCA_013398125.1 Aegotheles bennettii | reverse complement strand
AGCCCCCGCAGCTGCCCCCCGCGCCCCTTTCGGCGTCGGTCGCCTCTCACTCTTTGTCCGGGTGTTTCCCTCCGGTGCTGCCGGGCGCTGCCGCGTCCCCGCCGGCGAACAAAGCCTCTGCCCCGGGGGGCGGCGGGGGCATCGGTCCCCCCGCGTCCCTGCGCCGGGGAGGCACGGGAGGAACCGCGGGGCTGGGCTTGGTTTTCCATCGTCAATAATCTACCTGGCAGAGGGGAGGACGCAGGACAGGGCTCTTTGTCCGCGCCTCTTTGTTAGGCTGGTGGCTTTTAAAGCTCCTGCGGCTGTGCGGAGGCTGCCGTGCCCGGCGGGGCTGGAGCCTCCCGGGCTGGGCGGGCGGGGGATGCCGCCCCGGCACCGCCGGCCTTAGCGGGAGGAATCCGGCATTTCGGCTGGCGGAAACCAAGGCTCTGGGCTCGCTCTGCCCTGGCACACTGAGCGCTCGGAACTCACCCCTCGTGTAGCCCCGGCCGCTGCGCTTCGGCGCTGCCCGGAGCCGCACGCCCGGGGGTGAACTCGGCTCGGGGGCCGGAGCCCTTTTGCAAAGGGAGGAGCGGGCTGGGAACCAGCGGGCTGCGCTCCCTCTCCTCCCGCCCCAGCGCTGCCCCAGGAACCTCGCCATGTGCGGGAGTGCAAACAGCCTGGCTGTGCTCACGCAAAGGCTCGAGGGATGGGCTCTCTGCTCCTGCCACCGAGTGCTTGGGTGAGCTGCAACACATGGCTTTTGTCACCGGTTCCTCTGCCCCCCAGATGCTCATCTGGCCCATGTGTCCTCCTGCCTACGTGCCTTGCTTTGCTTGTGCCCGAGTGCTCCGTGCCTGCATCTCCAGGGCACGGGGTGCACACGTTGCCAGTCAGAACGTGGTGAATATTCCGTCCTTTGCAGCACTTTCCATCCCTTCTGGGGGAAGAGGCAGACGAGAGAGGCGATTTTGCAAGTTCTCACGTTTGGTGAACTTCTCCTTTATTTTTCTTTGTCTGTATTCTCAGAGATAGAGTGCCCAAAGATAAGGTGTGAGCATGGGAAAGGAAGAGAGGTGGGAGGAGGTAAGGCATGGCAGTGCCAAATGGAATCGCAGAGGAGGAGGGTGGGCTCGCTTTCCCACAGCAGAAGGCAGCGATGGAGGAGAGACAGGAGATGAAGTTGTCAGAACATGGAAGAGTGCCTACCTTTGCTGTCTAGGGGAGGAGTAGGCTGAACTAAGGGGTTAACAGAGAAAGGGATACTTCTAGCATGGTCAGATAGTAACACCAGATCATTTCCAGAGCGAGTAGTACTGTTTTTGGTTGTTTTATGCAGTTCCTTTTCCACACCAAAAATTTATTTCCCTTCCATTTTGACAGATGCTAAATTGACTCTTTGTGTGTCCATGTTTTTACTGAGGGAATGGAAACCTTTGGCAGCAACCAGGACAGGAAGAGTAGTCATATTTTCCATTTTTTCCATATCGGTTGCTGTCTGTGCTTATCAGATATAGTTAGCAACAAGCTCCTTGAAAGTATGCAAAGCAGCCAGTTGATCATTGTTGGGAAGGAACAAAGTCCATCATGAAAAATTTGGAGTATTTTATTTTTAGCTAGGAAGCAGAAGATGGGTGAGGTAGAGATTGCAGGTCCACCATGAGGCTGGAGTTGGATCAGAAGCAATAAAGGGGTTTGGATGGGAGGATCTCGTCTGTCATTTCCACTTGACGATCAAGAGAAAAGCTGAAATAATGAAAGTGTGGGAGGGGAAGTGCTGGTGTTCACGTATGCTGATTTATACTGATTGTTTATGAATGACTTAATGTTTGCTCACTGCAGGAGGAGTGTATTCTCTCCTATTTCATTTAAAAACCCCAGTTAGTTCTGATGCACAGTAACTCCAGTATAGCAGACAGTGCTTCCCTTTGCATTAACTACACAGGTATAAGGCGGTGCCCTGTTTTGGGTGTTCAGAGGAGATGCTGTTCATTTAGATTTTCTTCTGGCCTAGCGGGGCACATCGAAGATGCCACAGAAACCAAGGGGAGTTTTCCCCTGTAGAAGGTCCTCCAGAGGCTGCAGTATAGGAGTGAACTCCATAAATGTGGAGGCTCATTTGTTCTTACTCAAGTCTCATGGAGGTGGGGTCAGTTTTTAAGTGAACCATTGTATTTAACTGCCCTAATTATATTAAATGGTGTAACTACAAGCATAGTACCTGTATCCCTCATTCAAGGGAGCGCAGTCCTGGGTCTTGCTGATCAATACTGCCTTGTATTTGTGCAGGCAGACCCATGGCTTGGTAGCACAACAGCCAGGGCGGATGCCACTTGAGCTGTCACTGTCGTGATGTGGTTTGCCAAGCAAGTGTGATGAGAAGCATTTAATCTGGGGGCATGCTCGCTGCCCTGAGAGAGCTGAAGAAGCGTTAAAGAGCTGGAGGGGATGTTTGGAAATATGGGGCAAGCATCTCAGGAAGGAGACAAATCGAGGAGAAATGGAAAAACGAAGTAAGAGAGACAGAAACTGTCAGAATAAGTGGACACTGGAGGGAACAGATTAATGAAAGGAAGTGACAGGCACAAAGTGGCAGTGAAAGAAATCAGCACAGAGGAGAGCAGATCATGGGCAAAGGTTGCCTGAGAGAGTGGGAAAATGCAAAAGACAGATAGGAAAAAAAACAAACGGTAAGGACATCCAAGAAGGTCAGAAAAAGAAAAAGAGAGTAGTTTAACTTTGAAGCTGTTCTGATTAGTTTTTCTAGGACTTACCCACCTGCTGTGTAAGGCAAGCTCTCACTGAATTTGTTAGGGGCATCCTGGAGGCAAGTTTATCATGTCCCCATCCTAGGGAAAGGAGAAACTTTTCTTTAGAGTCTTCCTGCTCTTGTACAGTGAGAATTTCTGCTCCCCAACAGTATGAATGTGGATTCATAATTGTTTTTGACTCTACCCCTTCCTGAAACTTTGGATGAAGAAAGTGTGTATTTTCTGGGCTTCAGGAGTGAGAATTACATTGGCTTGGAATATTTATGTACATTTATTGCTACACCAGCTATAGTGTTTGTTCTGGGTTTTGTTAGGCTGCACAATGAGATATAAACAATCACATTCCACCAGCCACCGGCAGAGCTTTCTATTTGTCATGTCAGTTTGAATTTTTTACATCTCGATTTCTGAATCTTTTGAGCGTGCTCAAATTTTCAATAGGAAAGGAGTTACTGAAATAGTGTCAGAATAATACTAGGGAGCTCGCTGTTACTGGCGTGAGATGAATCAGTCGTTGGGTCGGATAACTGACTCTTAACCATCAGAAAAGCACCAGGATAGAAAAGAGGAGTATGACTTGAGGTTGGATTGTCCTCTGCCAGCCCTGTTTGTCTGGACGAAGGAGTTCATTGTTTTAACAGAAATATCTTCTAATACGTTTCTACCTGTTGGTGACTTTTTGAGAATTAACTCTCCTTCTCACCTCAACTTATCTCAGTGAACTAGTCCAGATGAAACAGTGGTTTGTGTGACTGCAGCACAAGGAGGAGTCAGCGATATCTGCTAAAATAATGTGTGGTTTGAGTAGATGGTCTAATCTTTTGTCCTACTAAATGCATGGGAATGAGGCTGGATTAACTGAAATGTGTACTTTAACAGTTTCAGGTAAGAGTAGCTATTATGGCACAAAAGTTACACAGCTTCAACGTTTTCACTGTCATTTTTATTTGGACACACTCAGCAGTCAGTGTCTCTTATGTCAATGGTTGGAGTCTCAATTTGTAGTCACCAAACTGTAGTATTTAAATGGTAATGAATGTTTTCATATTTGATGTGCATTTAAAATTGTCAGTTGTCATGACCTGATTAAAATGATTATGTGGCTTCCGTCTACTGGAAAGAGCAGTTGATTTGACAATGCCTACAGCATCAATCCTCATCAAGGAGGAGAGAATCGTGTATATGTAGTAAGACAATAATTTAAAATGTTTTATTTGGCTGTAGTTTTTGGAGTAGTTGGGGTAGTTATTCCGGTAAAATAGATGGGTTTGCAAAGGGAATAAAGTTATTTTGGATGTTTTCTGTTGTTGTTGCATTGCCCTTTTTCTGCTCCCTCTCCAATATCCAATATGATCATTTCTCAGAGGAAGAGATAAGCCGTAAGGGCAACTTCCTCTGCCGCTCCCTTTTCCACATCGGAAACCTGCAGCGTTGCGAGGGAGTGACTTAGTCAAATCTGATTCACAGATACTTGATTTTTAATCTATTTAGTGTCTGCGAAGGTGCCAAGCTGTGAGCTTTGGGAGCTAAAACTCCTCGTGCCTGTAAGTAGACCTTGTGCTCGCTTGCACCACGGAGACCGATGTATCGCAGGAGCTGTATCGTGAAAAGCCAGGGACTGAGCTGATTTCAGAGCTATGCTGGCCGGAAATTAGCTGTAGCTAAGAGTCTAGTATATTGTGTTGTGGGGGAGGAGGAGGAGGAAATGAAGGAGGATGTTTAAGGTGACCTTTAGACAGCAGCCTTGCCGAGTTGCCCAGTTTTGACAGATATGGCCGTGATCTCCCCTAGGGATGTGCCCATTCACTAGTTTATGGGTACAGAATCTCCATCGAGTTATGCAGGTTCCTTTCTGTGATTATATTGCTTTGGTTTGGCAGTAGGCTTTAAGGGGTTGGGGAGAGAAGGATTTACACTTGAGTGGTTTTGGAGGTATACTATAGATCCCAGTGAGTTTTACTTTCCCATCAGTTTGAGCCTATCAGGACTTTTGTAAATAAACAAAGTCGGGGAAGAGACAGGCTTGATTTAATCAGGAGCAAGTACATTGTCCTCAATTATGCAGGGAAAAAGTAAATCAACTTGGTAGTGGAGCAGTCTATTCATGCGTGTAGGTGTGCTACACCGTGGGAAAGTTAAATCTCTCGGCACCGAAGCCATCAGCACTCATTCACCAAATTGAGTTCAGGGTGGAAGAACTTAGGAGACTTTCTTGCCTCCAGAACAGCCTGTATTTTATTGAACCTGTTGAAACAGACCCTAATCATTTGAAAAACTTCTTGTTTCAGAACAAATGGAACTCTAATGAGGTTGCGTGGATGGTGGCAATGATGGTTTTTTGTCTTCACCCTCCGTCACTTGGGGTTTCATCTGTTTTCTGTGGGTGGCTGTATGCTGGTGTAGGAGTTCCTGAAGAGATGTCAGAGACAGGAGGGGGGACAGGAGCTGCTGGGAACCAGTGGCAATGTTCTGTGAGAAACTGAAAATGGAGAAACAATGAAGAGCAGAAAAGCCTTAAAGGAGAGATGGCCAAATTTGCAAGCTTTGTTTAAAACTGACTGTTTATTTGCAGTCTGAGGAGCACTTCAGCAATGCCTGAGGCATTGCAACCCACTTGGTTGGCAATGTAAGAACAAAGTGTGTGCCATAGCAGACTGCTGAAGGGAGGTGGGTATCAGCCCAGGCACAAGTAAAGGAAGGGACGAGAAACTGTGCGCTGAGAAAACATCGCCCTAAATCTATGGACCACATGCTGGGCAGAGCTGTACCTGCAGCTTGGAGCTGCAGCTCCAGGCTCCTGCGCCGAGGGAAAGGAGTTTTTACTGTCAAGCCACCCTGTGTTACAGTATCTTATCTGTTACAGTGCGCTCTGCTTGCTCTCTGAAATGCCTGCACACCAATGCACGCAGCATGGGGAATAAACAGGAGGAGTTCGAGGTCTGGGTGCAGTCTAAAGGTTATGATCTGGTGGCAATTCCAGAGACATGGTGGGACAGCTCACATGACTGGAATTAATGAAATTCAACAAGAGCAAGTGCAGAGTTTTGCATCTGGGGAAGAACAACCCCATGCACCAGTACAGGCTGGGGGCTGACCTGCTGGAGAGCAGTGTAGGAGAAAGGGACCTGGGGGTCCTGGTGGACAGGAGGATGACCATGAGCCAGCAATGTGCCCTTGTGGCCAAGAAGGCCAATGGCATCCTGGGGTGCATTAGAAGGGGGGTGGTCAGTAGGTCGAGAGAGGTTCTCCTCCCCCTCTATTCTGCCTTGGTGAGGCCACATCTGGAGTATTGTGTCCAGTTCTGGGCCCCACAGTTCAAGAAGGACAGGGAACTGCTTGAGAGAGTCCAGCGCAGAGCCACAAAGATGATGAAGGGAGTGGAACATCTCCCTNGTCAGGACGATGGAGCAAAGCTTTTTACAGTGATGACCAATGATAGGACAAGGGGCAATGGATGCAAACTGGAGCACAGGAGGTTCCATGTGAATATCAGGAGAAACTTTTTCACTGTGAGAGTGCCAGAGCACTGGACCAGGCTGCCCAGAGAGGTTGTGGAGTCTCCTTGGCTGGAGACATTCAAACCCCGCCTGGATGGGTTCCTGTGTGATGGACTCTAGGTGACCCTGCTCTGGCAGGGGGGTTGGACTGGATGATCCTTCAAGGTCCCTTCCAACCCCTTAGATTCTGTGATTCTGTGAAAACTGGAATCCTTTGTTTGACTTGCTGCCTGTTTGAGTCATGAATCACTGTTTCTTCTGGTCGTTAGTGAAACAAAACTTAATTTGGCCTGGGCACTGTAGAGATGAAACATGATTGGTAATGCTGTATACATTCACTTCAGATGACTTTATAAATCCCAGATGAAATCATTTTGTTTCATTCCAGCCAAGGCAGAGCACGGCATGTGCTCTGTAACAAGAGTCAGCCTCGCTGGTTGCTGGAGGAGGCCCTGCATAACCCTCATCTGAAAGAATATGATTTCATGTGAGCAGATGAACTTTTGATTTTGAGCTATTAATTTGCTTAGCTCATTAATTGTTTCTTGTTTATGCTCACAGCAGAGTTTCAGATAGTTCTTCCCCCCAAAAATCCAATTATTTCTAGCTGGTGACTTCTCTGATCTCTCATCCTCTAGGAAGAGAGATGTGTAATGAATTCTCAGACTTGAACTGAAACCATATAAATATTTAACCTCAACAAAGACATTCTTCCTTCCGGCTGTTAGCGAACCACAGGTATTCACCAAACTGAACCGAAGATGGAATTTTCAATTACACAGAGACTCTTCCCTCTCAGCTGCTCTCACTCTACCGTTTGTCACATTGATTAAGTGTTAGCCATCATCTCATGAGATAGGGAGGATGGGGTTTTTTTGGTGATCAGACTGATGATTTTAACTATAAAGCAGAGATTTATGATAGATATTTTTTTGGGGGTGGGGGGAGCAGAAAAGAATTAACTGTCTTTCTCACCTCAGCGTTGCTAAAGAGCAATGCTAGATTCTAATCATGTCTGTTTCTTTCTTTCGAATCAACCCTTTCTTCTGTCTTGTAATGCCAAGTTGTCCATGTTTTAGTTTTCTGTTGGATGATATAATTATGCTTTTGTTACAGAACAGTATGTAATGTCGAGAGTCACCAGTTTTCTGAGTCAAGTTGAACATGTCCTGAAAAGTTACATTTTCGGTGGTTTTCTGGGGAGCTCTGGGCTTGAAGTGCCTTATATTGAATACTGATTACACAGGCGATGTACCAAGGTGGCAACACAATGGCAGTTTTGACAGGATTCCTGCTCTAGTGCTTCACGTTTTGTAAGCATGCAAAAGGCAGAGAGCCAGTTTGACAAGTGGAAGAACTGCTGTTAACTCTTGCCAGGGGTCTGCAGGCAGCCCCCAGCCTCAGCCCTGGCAAGGAAGACGCCTGGGATGCGATGCACATTTTGAGTTGGGAAGATACGAGGCAAGCTATGGAAGGAGTCTCTTCACAGGGTGGAAGACCCAGTGGGTTGAAAAGGATGGTAAAAGGTTTCATGTCGACAAAATAACCTGTTGAGCATGAAACTTGGGTTGAAAAGCTCTCTGCTGTCCAGGCAGTTGCCCACCATCTGCTCTGGAGAGCTTCAATCCTGTGAAGGACTCTGCTGGAGAGGTTAGATGTAGTGGGTGAGTCCCCCCAGGAGATATGGTGCTCTTAGGGTCTCCTTCCTCGCCCTGGCTCCTTGGAGAGCAGCGCTGGTTTTGGGGAACAGTAGGTTGTGTTTTCTCGGAGGAGGCTGCCATGCTGAAGCCCACCTCTTGCTGTGAGAGGAGGAGAGGTGCCCAATGGGGTGGAAACTCTCTCCTTAGGAGTGAGAAATGACCTCTGCTGAGAAGGACAAAGCACTGCAAAGTGAGACCTGTGCTAGGGGATTCCTTGGGGAGGGCCTGCCCCCATGAGAGAGCACCTTGTGGGGAGCAGGTGAGGGAGAAGCCCAGAGGTAACGGTGAAGGAGCCTCCCTCTGCAGGGATGAGCAACCAGCTCCTGCTCCCAGGGCTGTCCTTCCAAGAGAATGATAACAAAAAGCATGGCCAGGAAAGTCTGTGCGATGGAGAACTGCGGCTGTGACGACTGCAGTTAATTAAATAGGTGACTCGTCTCTAGACAGCCCCAGACATCTGTCTCCATTCTTCACTTGTTTTTCTGCCTCGTTTCTATTTGCTTGTCCAGAGTTAAAGCCCAGAGGACCTACAGATGGTCACTATTAATTTTGTCACTTGCTGCAGTTTTTTTTAAAGCTTTTGTGTCGACCTTTTAAAAACAGATGTGTGTAAAAAAAATAAATAAATCTTTTTATAGAGCAACTCACTAGGGATCTTCTATTTGCATTTAGATTTAATTTTAGTCTTTAGTGGCTGGGATTTAATTTTGGCATTTCTTTTAAGCAGAGTGTCTCTTGTAGCCATATCAATTTTTATTTTTTTTTTTAATAAACTGTAAAGAATCTCCTTGCATTCCCAGTCTGGCTTCTTTGGAACATGAGAAATCATGCCATGCCAAAACATTTTCTGTGTTTTGGATCACATACCTGTTTTTGCATAGGTTTCTTCATGATTGTAGGATGCTGGTGTTGCGTGGGCTGAAACTGGGCTATGGACTTTCAAAAATAATCTTGTGCAGAAAAGTCCAACCTTGCTAATGATTTCTTGAGGAAGCCACAGGAACGCAGACAAAACCCAGGAGCTGTAACTAGTAACTGCTTGCTGAGTCAGGATCATAGACAATAGCCAGTTATCAAATCAAATGATACAGGCTTTTAAACTGATAAAACAACTGCAGTCAGTTTTGTTCATAGTTTCCACATTAAACACGGAGTCCCCTTTCCAAACACCTTTTCATTTTGAGTTGTCTCTGTAAATTTTACTGTAAGAAAAGCAAATTTAGGTCTATATTATACACTTGAAAAGTGTTCTCGGCATGCACTTCTTAACACAAATGTTTTTTCTTTTGTTCATTTATTTGCAGGTCAAAATTGATCTGGTTCACTCCAATTAGCTTTGTTTTAACCATCCTGTAGAAGACAAATATGATGCCGAACAGAAGTAACCTCTCCTCCTTTCAGAATGTTGGATCAGGTAATGAATTAATGAAAATGAAGTTTGTGAGTGTGCTGAGATCTTTCAGAGTTTGTTACTGATTTTGGTCCTTGAATTCTCCCGACATGTGGATAAGATCAGAGCTCTGTTCTTATTCCATGTCTAACTCATTTCACCAGCCAAAATAAGGCCACAGCTGGGTACACTGCAGCAAGCCAGCCCTCCCCCACCAGTTTAATGCCTGGCTGGAATAGATATCAGTGACCTCCAGCTATACAACTTGGAAGAAAAGAAAAAGAATTAAGTGGGGGGGAGGGGGGCGGGGAGAGAAGAAAAAAATGGAAGACTGGAAGACTTTACTTCTGTATAGCTCAAGGCAGCAAATCCTTTGCTGAACAGAGAGGCCTTGCACTGTACACTGAAGGTTACCAAGCGAAAGATCAGGCTGAGCTGGAGGCAGGATGGGTTTGGGGCTTGCTGTGGCCCTGGTCCCAGTAGCTGCATGTGAAGGCAGCATCGGCCAGGATGTGTTACACGTCCTGGCATGCTCATAAAGTCTCATCCCAAACGTTACCCTAAAAATAAACAAAACAAACAAGGTCTGGTTTGTGGGAAGCAGCTATGGTTCAGTTAAACATGTGCTGTAGTCCAGTTGGGATTTAACTGTGTGATTGCGGGCACTGTGGCGCTGGAACAAAAGCACAGAGAAACTGGCATAAGGTGTAGTAAAGTTGAATCTGAGCAGCTACACGAAGGTATCGTGACCTTTTCTTACTGTACTTGTTTGGATTTCAAGTACAATGAACCCTTCATTGCTGTGGTGAAGCTTGAAAGTTTCCATGAGCTAACTTGTTTTTTGGCAAAAGCATCCCATCTTTGTAGGATTAAATGTGCAGTACTGGTGTTGCAAGGGAGTAATAAACAATTATTAATGTCCCATTAATGCGTCTGCTAAGTTATTTATATAGGAGTCAATGGAATTTATGTAAAAACGTTTCAGCTGTGTTCAAGTACAATTTTGATATGAGATTAGCTTTCAATTTTGAGAGAGACGTGGAAGAGGGAAGGAGAAAGAAACATGAGGATGGAAATCAGGTTCCGTTCCACAATGGAAGGCTAAGTATACAAGGCATATATGTTGTGCTTTATAGCTGTGCTCTTAAATAAATTTTACATCTTGTTCTTCTTCCTTAGACACCACTAACAGAATTAGTGTTTGATCTTTTCCAGATGATTTTATCTTGTCCTGACAAGGGTTCTGTCACGTTCCACATTTTGTTCACTTAAACTTCATCATTGCTGTTGATCGAAAGTTGTGAAAACGGCTAAAAAAATGTCAAGTAAAATGTCAAATTATAAGAAACTGCAGTTTCACTGGTTACAGTGATCTAATGGAGGGCTCTGAACGTCCTGGTTCAAAGGCAACGTAGATAGTTGTATCATCATAACCAACATGTTAAAATTACAGCAGATAAAATCACACTCGGCATAAAAATATTAAATTTTGTGTAGTAGTAAATCTGAGCCTTGGTTTTGAAGGTGCAAGTTGATGTTTTTGACCACTAGTGGAGCTTATAAGTAACATGTTCGTAGCCAGGTCTACTGTGCTCAAGAAGGTGTTTGATATTTTTAAATTTTTTTAATTTGTTTTATTTCCACCCCCTCCCAATGCTGATTCCTTTTATCTTCTGCCTATTTTATTACATTATTAGTGACGATTATCTTTGTTCTTAAACTTATGGGTTTGTTCCTTAAGAATTGAGGAGAATGTGTTATTACACACTTAGACTTAACCACAGTTTATGTAGAGGAAGCCTGAGCAACAGAGGTCTATTGAGAGTAATCAATTCCAGGGGGTTTTGCCTTGTTAGGAGGGAAGGTCTCAGAAAAAAGGACCACTCGGAGAATGCATTGCCACCCTCCATGAGATATCTGAGCCTAGTGATGTACCTCAATGAAACTAGATCATATCAACTCTGATGAGGATGGGAATCCAAGTTTTGTGTCTGGGTTCATATAATTGTCTGAAGTGGTACTTGGAAGAGGATTAAAGTATTGCCTCTGAGGATTTTAAAGGCACTTCACGCATTTAGATGTTAGGCTTTCCTGCTGAGTGACAAGCTGAGATTAGGTTTCTTGTGAGGTGGCTGAAGTCACAGGTGAAATGTGACTGAGCCAAGAGTAAATCCCAGATCGGACCCTTATTTTCAGAAGCAACACTCACTGGCACTACGGGAACTGAGGAGTGCTTGACTGGTCCGAGGCACAGCCTAGCACAGCCAAGGAGCTGCTGTAAATGCTAATGGTGCCACTTCTGCATGAGCAGAGGTCTTAGTGCAAGCCTGCTGGGGGTCCTGTTGATCTCCTGCAGTGACTGATGCTCTCAGGAGCTGAATTCCTTTCTCTGACTCAGAACTGCAGGCTGGAGCTGGACATTGTTAACAATAGCATTCCCCACAGCAAAGGCTTTTTGGGTCGATGTCCTCTTCCAGAATATAAATTACAATTCTGAAAAAGCGTTAGGACCTGGAACCTTAAACCCCTGCCAGTTTTTAACAGTCATGTGATTTTGTTGTTGTTTTTTATGAAGTCATGAAGCCTAGGATTATACTTCTTTAGGGCTATCTTTTAACTGAAGTGCTATTTGCAAGTCATTAGTATTTTGGGGTTCGGATGCCGTAGCTGTACAGGTAAAAAGAAGAGGTGGTCCAGAGCAGTACCTTGCATTCTGTGTCCCTGGGAGACCTATGTTCAGTTCTTTACTCTGCTTTCAGCTTTGCATCTTCTGTCTGTACCTCACTTCCTCAGCTGTAAAACCCCAGGACAGTAATGCTTCCTCACTTGATGAACACCTTCGGGGGCTCAGGGTTGTAAAGGCAGAGCGACAGAGTCCTGCCACAGATAGGACACCCAAGAAAGAGTCTAGCCTCTTTCCAACTGTTGCTGATTTGTAGTGTGAATTTGGTGATGTCCCTCTAACCCTTCTTTTTCCAGGCTCCGTCTTTGGCAAAAAGATGGGAAGGTTGCACATACCCTCCTTGACATAATGATCTGAGACAGATTTATTATAAGCACAGTAATTGTTAGAAAGTGTTATTTCCAAGTTAATGTGCAGACATGCACGTGCAAGAGGCTACTTACTTATTTACTGAAACTTCTTTCCCTTGTTTTCTCTTCCTTACAGATTCCAGTAAGATTATGGCAGAGTATAGTCACACACAAAACCACATGGAATTACAAAATGCTGGTTTGGGAAAGGGTTCTGTGGCAAATTCCCTTGAAAATGGTCTTCAGGATATTATGGAAAACCTCAACCCAAAGAAATACTCATCAAGTCTCAAATTTAAAACAAACGGGGACTATGCTGGCTCTTATTTAACTCTTTCACAACCTATGCCGGTTAAATCAAATCTTTCCTCCAGTGTTAAAAATGCACACTCTATTACCAAAATTCAAGGAGGCAAGCAGTTCCCCTGTGAAAGCCCGTATCTTCCAGATAAAAGCATCTCTGTAAAGCATTTGGGTTCCGTATCAGGCACGTCTCCATCCCTTGGTGGGTACCATTTAGGAAGGACAGACTTTGATATTCACGCCAGCAGAGAGAATGAAAAATCCCTTGGACACATGGATAAGTTTCACTACTCTAAGTACAGTCAGAGAAATAAATCATACGACAACGTCTACTTCCCGGGGATGCTGGACACGAAAAAGATCTCAGGCTCTCTTCTGACCATGTGGAATGGAAGCTCGGGGAACGAGCTGATGCTTTCATCTGCTAGCAATTCGGGGGCAGCCAGCATGCCTTCTAGCCCAAAGCAAGGCAGGAGGATGAATGCTGAAGACAGCCTGGCCCTTCACATAAAACCAGTTAAACACAAGGATGTGGTGATGGAGACCCTGGGTTCACGGCCTAGGAAGTACTCTGGTGGATCTCTAAGTCATATGGGAATGTACAGTCGTTCCCTACCCAGACTTTATAAATCAACAGAAAGCCAGCTGGTGCCATTAAGTTTGCCCCCCAGAAGCTCTCTGGGTAATACTAAAAGGAAAAAACTTGGAGAAAAAGATCTACCTCAGAATGCTTTAGATGCTGATAATTACCTGAATTTTTCTTCTTGCAGCTCAGGGATTTCACCACATGCAAATTCTGTCCCTGGGAATAATCCCTACATCAATTCAACTCTTAGTGTCCCTGCGAGCCCTCGAGTTGCTAAAAAAATGATTTTAGCACCTTCTTCTCCATATCTTTCTGATGATTTCGATAGACTTGGACTCTCAGGAACGAGCCCCAGCAGTTCTTTCTCCCCGGTGGATTTTGACAGGTCATTCTCTGTTCGAAGAAACCTTTCCACCAGTTCCACGGAACTTGATGATCCAGATCTGGAAAGTTACAGACAGACACCAAACTCGCTTCAAATGTCCATGCGGGAGCGGAAGAACAGCATTAGCTCCATTTCGGGAAGAGAAGACCTCATGGACTATCACAGGAGGCAGAGGGAAGAGCGGCTTCGGGAGCAGGAGATGGAACGGCTGGTAATTTTTTCTTTTCCCCTTGGTTTTCTGTGGTTAGCATTTGCACAATGTCCATCTCAGATCTAGCCACCAGGAGGGTACAGCAAAGCATGAGCTGCCATGTTCTGAAATTCACGTTGTCTGCTTCAGATGCCTTGTTTCTCATGGCAGTGCGTGAAGCTAATGCTGAAGTAGGATGCTGCTTGGGTGGACAGTGCCATCCAGCCACCTTAAGAAAATGTTGGAACCCACGTAAATTGTGTTCAGTCATCCTGCAGGCTCTGTTAAAATGTCTGTGTGCATAAACCCCACGAATTGCACTGCAGGGATCCAGCACTTTTTATTTTAGATGATGAGACTGTTTTGTGGTAAGTGGGTAAATAAAAAGTGTCTCCACTATGAGCCGCTGCGGAGGCAGGTACACATCGGTGTGGGTTCAACATCCATCAGCAGAGCTTCCTCTGCTGGGCTGTGGGCTTTCCTTCTGAGTATTTTCATTAAAATATAGGCCTCCTTGCTTTTCCCTCTCCCGAAATGGGGAGTAGCTGAGGCGGACAGTGTTTCTCTCTTTGTTTTTAGTCAACATAAAGCAGTGCATACTGCTTCAGCTCGGGATTAAACCTGACAGGAAAATGTAACTGGTACATTATTGAAACAACCTTTGGGTAGGGAAAGAAAAGGTCTTCAGAATACACAAAGACTCTTGAAACAGCTTCATATTGAAACTTTCCCTGAGTATTTATTTGAAGAAAGTTTTTGCAGTGGTTACAAAATCTGTCTCACCCTGTTAACAGCCATTCATATTGTACTGATTTTCTTGTCCACATAGAAATGGGGGTCACTAGATGGGCCAATTTGTGTTACTGAGTTTTCGATTTTGAGACGTCAGCTTGACATTTGTGTGCTTGAATGCAAACCTTTATGGATTTGAGCAAAATGGGGACAGGATGCTCTTCAGGCTGTGTAGTTTGTGAACAGGCAGCAAGCCTGCAGGGGAGTTCACTTCCTTGGCAGGCTGGGGTGAAAAGCCATGGGGATGCGGGAGCAGTGGCTGCCTGTCAGGGACCACCAGCAATGTCCCAGTGCCTGTGCAGAGCCACTGCTCCCATTCCAAGCCGCCCACGTGAGCGGCTTCAGCCGTAGGATTGCAACGCATTCAGGTTTCTCCCTCCTGTCTCACCTACCTGCCCCTGGACTGGTGCATACAAAGGTGGGAAGTATCAGCAGAAGTGCTGGTGGGCTGTTTCTCTCCCTGCTGCTTTCTCCCTGCCATTCCTCCCCTCCCTTTGGAACTATCTCTTCCCCTTGCTCCTAGTGTTCTGTGTGTGCAATGTGGTGTTTGCTTCTTATCAGAGGGTTTTCCAGACAGTAGTGCTGTAAAACCTGAGATAATCAGCCATAAAAGACAGCGTGTTGGAATGTATTTGTATTTCAAAGGGACGGCTTTTTTTGTTGTTGTTGTTTGTGGTGAGGGATCGAAGATACGGGGTTGTTTCAGTGTTTAGTAGTGTTAAAAATTGTCCTGGTTTTGTATTTGGATGTAATGACTACGTTCCCTTCCCCCTTGCCCCCCCTGTTATTCCTTTTCTTGCCGGACAATACTTCCTCCAAGTCCTGATTCTTTAAAAAGAGAATTTTGCCTACCGTTTTTCAAGCATGTTAAAGGTTTTTGAAAAAAGATGCTGTTTTGTCTGTTGCATATAATTTGGACATGATGGAATTTGTTTCTGCTTGAGTTCGTCTTCTGTTCAGGATCCTGTTCAGTATTATTTTTATGCCTTGTTAGAGCTATCTGGTCAAAGAGTTAATGATCAGGAGAGTGCCTCCTTCCCATGGTTAGAGACTTTGAAGAACACTATAAATAGGTTTTCGGATGTCTGAAAGAAAGGAATATGTTTAAAATAAAATGAAAAATCCTCATGCCTTTCTTTGTACTTTAGGGCCTGTACTGTTTTGGTTTTGTTGCATTTTTGTTTTTCTATGTGGATCTATCCAAACAGAGTTTTTATATATCCAGCCTGAGCTTCGAAAGAGCAGCTTTGTGTAACTTGAGGGGGACGAAGGTTAAAGATCCAGGTTTGCTCAGGCCTTCTTTTTTTTCTTTGTTTGTGATGAGAGGGGAATGTGTGAATAAACCCCCCCAACCAAATAAACACCCATGGCTAGCAGAACTGCTGAGTTAAAGTCCCGTAGCTGGTGGGTGAAGGGCAGGGGAAACATCGTCCCTCTATTACATACTGTGTTTTTCAAGCAAGGTGGAGAGAAGAAAAATGTAGGACTACTCAGAGAACTTCAGCGGAAACATGAGTCTCTTTTTTAGAGGGTTAGACTGCTTTATGGCCCAGATATGGAGTTGAGAGCATCTTTGCACCAGCACTGCCCCTGTAGCTGTCCTGCTGGCACAGAGCAAGTCTGGGGTGTTGTGTTTGAGAGCTACTATTCACCTCTGGACTTTTTTTACTACAATTTGTGCACACATTGGAGCCTGACCTAGTATCTGTCCTTGGTCTTCTCTATTTGCTTTTACTTTTTTCCTTCTTCTTTTCCATATAAATTATTCTATGAGTTTACTTGTGCTTCCTTCGCATTGTAAGTGACAGAGGCTCCTCTGGAAGTTTGCATTTTGAGCTGCTGCTATGACCTGCATATGAAACCAAAAGATCTGCTGTCATTGATCAAAGAAATGAACAGAGAATTAAAAAAAAAAAGGTATAAATAGTGAAAATTGTATGGTTGGGGTTTTTTTTAATTATTTAAACACCTAAGTTTTGGTGTGTTCCCATCCCAAACAGAAAAGACATGTAGGTACTCGTGCAGGACTTGGTGTTTCTCCCTCCCTCTTTCTTTTGATTTGCCTTTTTTGGCTAGTTTCTCCCAAACTAGCTGAGAACCAGTGCCACTTCTGTTTTACCAGCCTGTTCCTCTGTGACTTGAGGAGAGGGTGGAACAGCAGGTCCCATTGCTGCCATCCCCCTGGCCTTACTTGTGGCTGTGGGAGCAGGGGGCATGGCGTGAGGTTGCCCCTGGAGCTTGTGCAGACTGATGGGTCCCAGTCTGCTGCTGCTTCCCGTCCAGCCCAGCGGACCGGACATTGCCTCTTGGTGTAGGGATGTTTATAGAAACTTTACACAAGTAGAAGTCAGAGTCAGCTATTGCTGAAGCTAGCCTGGGAGTCTTATAAACAAGTAAAGACATTATCACTGTGATCTAAGAATATTCGCTGAGATTCAGTTAGCTATTTAATTTTTTATTTTTTATCTTTTTTTAAAGAGGAAATTTCACTTTTGTTTTTTTCCTATCTGAGAGAAAAGCCCAGCTGTGATAGCCACTGGAACTGAAAGGCAGTCTTTCTCTTCTGCCTGTGTGGAGGTCAGGAGTGGAACAACATGAACAACAGTCAGATATTAAGGCCATCTGTTTGGTTTGATACCCACTCATTCGGACAGGGTGGAACTTGCCTTTCTATGGCTGTTTCCTAGGCAATACAATGTATTTCCTCTAGATGGTGGTAGGTGCTTAAAAATTACATGTGCAGTGTCTGTGTGATACCTTCCACAGTCCAGCTGTCTGGATGGGTCTGCGAACATGTGCTTGATAATGAAGTTTTACTAGAGGCAGGAATTGTGCTGGGAGACATTTCAGCTTATATGACCAAGCAATAAAAAAATCCAAGGAGCTTATATCACAGTCCACTTTTTCATACTCAGAAGTACATTGAATTTCATTAAGTTTATCCACTAAATAGGAAATAATGCAGAGTATTCCTGTGCCTGGTTTGCATTGATGCATTACAGTTTAGTAACATGTGCTCATGGGGGGGGGAAATTAAATGAAAGTATTTTGGAATTTTCAAGGTGATACTGTTTCAAAATTATGGTTAGTAGAACTTACATGAATGCCCCATACAGCTTGGAAAAATCTCATATACGTGTTTTATAAATCTATCTTGGCACTGTGTTTTTTTATAGACCCTTTAAACACAAAGTACCCAAGCTGTATATAAAAGTGTGACTGACTTCTTACAGGAACCCCAGCCAAGTAGCCAAAGGCTAGATCCAAGGTATTTTTTCCCACCACTGGTATTTGACAGTTTCTATAGTGCTACAGAATAGCTGCTTAACATCAGTTTAGTTTACTAAATTAACAAGTGCCATATAATAGGATAAAAAAGCCCCACAGTGTATAATTAATACTGACAACTCAGTAAATTTTCAGGAGCGCTCAGTTTTAGTTGTGTCCCAAACCGTTTCTGTGGGATCTTCAATAATTGAAAGTGTGGATTGCATATACTCAATTTTTGCAGCTGTATGTTTTATGCAAATGAACAATATGGGCCAGGAAGAAATCTATTTCAGGAGACTGTTTTCATTTACAGAGCTGAAGTCCTGTACTGGAGCTCCTTCAGGCTTCTGCCCTCAGTGTGATTTGAAATGGAGCAAAAGAGCACTGGTCTGGGCAAAACGTAGTACTTTGCTGAAAAGATGGGCTTGTGCTTCTGGCTGCTGAGAGGTGATAATTCCCAATGCAGTCTGTTATTTTGGAAGCTGATGGCATTTCCTCAGGCGTCGAATCCGTGCCAGCAGATCCAGCAGCTAATTCTGCAGAAAGTCATCTGCTCGGTTCCTCCTGGAGTCTGGCTTTACTCCGTGCCATGGATCTCTTGTGCTTTTCTTGCTCTGTTTCTTCAGTAGCTGTTCTGGGAAGGTAAGGACAAGGCATGCCAGCCTGGTCCTCTGCCCTGGGCTGAGGTGGTCTCTCTGCAGCTCTGCTCTGTGCAGGTGCCTGCACATCGCCGTGAGAAATGGACCTGACCTACGGGCAGTTTGCTGAATCCTGTGCTGCTGGTGGTAACCTCAGAGCCAAAAGACTAACTATAGCAAAACAAGGACTGAAAATGAGAAGATAAATGAGGCTGAAGTGAGAAACTGGTGCAGACTGGAGGGAAGGAGAACAGTTGGCGAGCTGTTCTCAGACCCATTTAAAGCCTAGCTTTGAAATAAGCTCCTCAGTATCTGATAGGTGTGAAATCACCACCTCCTTAAAAATGCAGGACGGGAAGAGAAACCTTTCTCCTGCCCCTGGTCCATGTGGTGCTGAATGTATTTGTAAGAAAGTAAGTTTGGGGAGTTTCTGCTGCTCTCTTCTCCGGTCTCTCTACCTTGTTCACCCCCGTCCTTTTTGACTAGCTGCTGCTCCAAGCTTTTGCTGTGAAGCTGGTGGTTTGCCTGCCCGTGAGGTTTTGAAAGAGTAACAGTGGCAAAGTGCTGTTCTTTGGTACCTGAAAAGAGCAACAGCCTCTTCTTCAGGCAAAGGGAGCCCTGACTGCACGGACTAGCCATAATTCTCATTAGCGTCAGTCACAAAGGATGGACTGCACATGTATTTTTAATGAAATCTGGGGCTATCCGGTTGCTAATGGCACTTATCTAAAAAGCTTCCTGCTTGCCACAGCTGATTAACCAAGTCTTGATATCTAGATACAGCATCACCTCTATGCATTTGTAAAATTTATATACGTGACATGTAGCAGATGAACAAATCCAGGGATTGCTGGCATGGCTGCTGTTAAAGTGAGAGGTGTTTATCTCAGCTGTTTTGGGATGTTTTTCTTTACAATGTGCCAGGGGTGTCTCTTAATGTCATTGTTAATAACAGAGGAGGGTTATTACCCCCTTATCCCACCCTTCTTCTTCAGCACCTACACTTGCAGCTGTCCATAAGTGGTGAGTAGCTTTGTCAAAGCTAGGAGTGGTGAAACTGCTCAGGCAGAAAGTGCACAAAACCTCTGTACCCATTTTCACAGCGGGTAAGAGATCCACTGAAAACATATGGAAATGTTAGAAAAGACATTTTATGGGGAAATACACCGAAAGGCTTGCAAGGCTTGATTCAACACCCCTCCCTCCTGCCAGAGCCAATTTTAAAGCACTTTCTTTTGACATACCGTGTTTTCCCTCTGCAGTGTGCAGCCTCACGAAGAACTTGTGTGGTCTTTCTTGCAAAATAATGGACTGGTTTTTTTGTGTGTTCCTGCTTTTGCACTTCTCATTGCAGGGGTGCTTTCCTAGCTTGCTGCTTGACTCAGAAGCTTAAGCTGGAAACAGTTAAATGCAGGTGTGCTGGAGCTGGAATGAGTTGGCCGAGGGGAATGATGAGAATAGGACGTATAAAATAACCACAGAGCTTCCTGCCCGTAAGCCTCTCGGCACATGCCAGGGTAGAAGTGAGAGGTATTGGTATCTCTGTAATGTGCCTGAAAGTTCATCAGAAAGTTTTTGAAGACTGGCACAGGTTTTCCTGCAATTTTTAAGCTTTCCTGAGATTCTGGGACTTGGTGGGGAAAAAAGAATCCTTTTTTTGCTTTTTTTCCTGAGTGCTCAGCAAAGGGCAGGTTTGCAGTGAGAGCCCCTTACCTGAGCACTTGGGCTCGGGTGAGCAGTGCCTGCCCTTTGCTATCTGCCACGTCCTATTATCATGGAAGGGATGGAGGCTTGGCATGGGGTGTCTCTGTTGTTGCAGGGAAGGATGGGGCTTGGTGTTGTGTTTCCCATCTATAACCACGACAACTGTATGAAAGGGCCAGGCCCGGTGCCGTCACAACAGGGAGAGCTGGGTAATTACCAGCAATCCCGGCCAGCACTTGCACAGTGCTTTAGGAATTGGGTTGCATGGCCAAAAGACTTAGTAAGAGGGAGGATAGCAGCGTTGGAGGGGTAAGGGAAGAGGCTTAGGGTCTGGCAGTGGTTGCCTGGAGGGAACAAGGCTTTGGGGAGTTATAATTATGTCATTTATTTGGGGTTGAAAGATGCCTGTAGAATCTACCAGACCCATTTTGTGGAAAATACAAGCTAGCAATTGCTGTCCCAGGCTCCGTTATTCCAGCAGCTCGTCTCTGCCCGTGCTGTTACAGGAGGCTTCGGAGGAAACCTGCCGTGGGAACCTGGGAATAAGCTACCTGAAGGCAAAACTTGTGTCTCACAGCGCGCTCTCGGTTGGGTAGTGCTTGGAAACAGATGGGGTCAGATGGGTTCTCCAGCTCAGAAGTGCAGTTCTTAACAGTGGGTGATGTGGGGTGATGTGAACATGCAGTGCGTGTGACCGGGTAATCTCTTAGTAGCTGTATAAAAAGCTGGGTGCTTGTAAACCGGTGTTAAATTTTCATTAAACTCCAATGGCTTGCTGCAGGGGGAAGGCAGGCAGTGCATTGCCCGAACTGCTTGGCTTGATCCTTGTTAGCACTTGCTGTTGGGCACAGGGAGTGTTAGGACTGTCAGAAATAGCCACTTCACAAATCCTGTTTGCAAATGAAATGCCAGGTAGAGCTTGGGAAGCAAATACTCTGCAGTGGTTCCTGGGGAAGGAGGCTGAGAGTTTTGATTTTTGGGGGGTTTCTTTTTAAATACTACTAAAACTGAGAAAGATTTCCTAGAAATCAGAAATGAGATCATTAGTGCACATGTTAATGCCAACATGGAACTCTCACAGTGGTCTTTTTTCCAGCAGAATTTTCAATAGGCTTATGGTAAGCAATTTTTTATTTAAATTATTTTTCTTTAGCTAAAACCCCATGAAATTACATAAAAGCATCACCTCTTAGAAATGAAAAGGTAAAAAAATTTCATCTGAAGTAGAAGTTACAGCTAGCTATGCATACAGTAAAATAACCCAAATATAGCTTTCTGATACTTTTAATGAAGTATCATAGAGATCTAGGAATCTTTCAGGAATTAAATGTTTCTAGCAGCTTGAAGCATGTCAGATCAAACTGGCACAGCTATTCAGATTCTCAAGTTTGAAACGTTAGTATGAATCCATAGGGAATTTAAGTTAACTGGTAAATAATAATTTCCCCCACTTCTGTGTATTTGGCATCTGTTGTATTTTAGATGTGATGCCTCTTTTTTCTGTTAATGCTTCTAAAACTGTGTGTTTCAAAATGTGGGTTAATTCTCTCCCAAGAAAGGGAATTAAAGTTAACAAAACAGAAAATAAAAAAAGTCAGGAATGGGTGAGTTTATGGAAAATCTGTGCGATATGTTGCAGCTTGGTAGGAGTGTGGCATAAGTGTGAAGTGGAACAATTAGTGATACATACAGTGAGCTCACTAGAAATGTGTACATACAAGTGGGGTATGGTTACAACAACCTGAATACACAATATTAATATTAACATTTTCTACATTGGAAATATAAATAAGGGTTAGGACATGTTATTTAAGTAGCTATTAATTTCTGTGAGATGTATTTTTAATTTCTCAAGTTGTTCTTCCATGTTAACTATGATTCTTCATCTTGTACTTATGTATGTATATCTGTTTGTTATCTCTTAAGTGCTGGAGACATATGTGGAACTGGAGGACTTAAATCCTTCACTCTTAAAAAACAACCAAAACCCCAAAACCAGCAAACTCTTTTTAACTTCATCTTTACTTAAGCTCACATGTGACACTTAGTGCTATTCTCTTTGTTTTAAACTAGGAACGACAGCGGCTGGAGACGATCCTCAACCTGTGTGCAGAATACTCCAAACCTGACAGCGACCCTGCTGCAGCTACAACCGTTGCTGATGTTCAAAAAATTAACAAAGAACTTGAAAAACTTCAGCTCTCCGATGAGGATTCGGTGTTCGAAGACTCCCAGATGAACCTGGAAGCGAGGTTCAGAAGCCACTTGAAATCATCTGCGAGCGATTCGGATTTCTCGGAGCTGAGCAGCCACAGTCGCAGCACTGCTGCTCTCCTCTCCTCCAGAGGCTTGAGAGCCGACGAGCACTTCAATGAAAGCACGAAGCCTCCACCTTTTGCTGCTCCCGGCTTCCTGAAGGATGCCACCGAATCGTCCTACCTAAGCATCACACCAAAGGTGTGAGCATCACACCTCCTCTGTGGGAGGAAAGAGTGCAATCTGTGTTCGACTGCTCGAAATCCTCCTCTGGAGGTGGCTGTCCTGGCAGGGGGCACAGAGAGGATGGCTTAGGTGTGAGAGTTAAGCTCAGTGCTCGTACAACCTAGCAGCCTGCAAAGGATTATTTAATTTTCTGTGGAAGCCCTTAGTACTCTAAGGGTTTTTTTCAGAGGGATGTAGAGTTCAGGGAGAATTTTAAGATTTTCTGAGGGAGAAGGATTTGCTTCAACAGCTGTAGTTATTTAAATCAGGAAGATTTCAGGCACCCTGCTTAGCACCATGCTGGGATGTAGAGGGAAGGAAGCTCTGCCGTCTTCTCCCAGCCTGAGGCTCCTGTCTTCTGTAAGAGGAGGATGTTTTCCTCTGGGCAAACTAGAACAGTCAGATGGGAGGTGAAGAGGAGTTGCCTGAGCAGAATTTACTGTCCTGTCTCATTCCTGGGGTTGGACCTGAGCCACTTGTCACATCAGCCATTGCCTCTTGCAGGACACCAGCCTCCTGCCTCTCTAACCCAACGCCTGTGTTTAATTTGCTGCAACCCCTTTTCTGTGTGCTTCACACTACTGGTTTGTTACTGGAGGGAAGCTGTCCTTTAAAAAACAAGCTAACACCATTCCTAACAGTTTCCTTCAGCTAGGGCAGCAGCAGCTTCCCCCCAGCTGGGGCAGGAGCCTTTCATTGTCTTGGTTTAATGCCCTGCCTCTGGTGTGCCAGCCCAGCAGCGCAGCAAATCCTGGTGACGGGCACTGTGTTAAATAACCATGTTCAAGAGTTGGAATCAGGAGCATAAGACCAAGCAAAGCTGTAAGAGCAGGTTTCTGTTTAGCAAATTCACATCGTCAAAATACTTTGTGTCTCTCTTCCTTACTGTTATTTACACACTGTATGAGCTTCAGCACGGTTATATGCCTAACACAAATTGTATTTAACCTCTGCTTAACTTACATCTTTATGGTCAGTAGAAGTGTGTGTGTGTGTGTAGAAGAAGAGTGAGGTGTGATAGAACATTATCTTGTGAAGGGGTATCTCTCTGGAAATCTGTCTGCTGAGTCTTTTGGTGTGAAATTATGGTGAACACAAATGTGCTATTACCGCTTTACTTGGGTTTTCTGTGTTGAAAAGGTAGTGAGACATTTCACTTACAAGTTACTGTGGTCCTGCGTTTCTTTCCCATTTGTTGCTTTCTTCGTGCAAGTCAGAGGTCCTATTTTAAATCCTTATTAGGAAGCTGAAATCGAAGACGTT
This sequence comes from Aegotheles bennettii, assembly GCA_013398125.1. Lineage (NCBI taxonomy): Eukaryota > Metazoa > Chordata > Aves > Caprimulgiformes > Aegothelidae > Aegotheles > Aegotheles bennettii. The sequence goes on along the minus strand of VZRW01009349.1, from coordinate 7,697 downwards.
GTGTCAGCATTATCCAAACAGGATACCGGACAAAAAGAGGCTTTCCTGCTAGGATTACTGTTGCTAATCAAGGAATACCATTCATTCATTCATTCATTCATTCATTGTAAAGGGTGTTCTGCTAAGCCCTGAGAAAAGCACTAACAAGCAGCTGTGTTAATGAAACACAGCTCATTGTTTTAAATTATCAAGATCGGATTTGTTCAGAATAAAACGCCTGCTCTCAGAATAGCCATTCAGGAGCTGAGCCTGAGCCTCTTTTGAGCAAGGCTGTGTGGTCCAGTGGTTAACACGAAGCCCTGCGCACAGCCCCACTTCTAATTCTGACTGGGGACAATGAGCGAGCAGCCTTACCAGAGTAATTGGATCGCAAGCCCCTGGGGTCAGATGAACATGAAGAATACATTTGAAACTCAATACTCTTTGATCTAGCCTTTGCTGGTACAAGATCACGGGTATTTTCTTAATAATGTGGTTTAATTCTTGGCACAGCTGTCTAGTAAGTAAATGGCAACAAAAAGAGCAATGTTAAGGGTACCACTTCCTCAGTGCTAACTGGGGAGGCAACCAACTTTTGTCCTTATTTTATTGATGCTGCTCATCTTAATGGCTGGTTACAAAAATGTCCTATCCTACCTCCTGGCTTTTATTATATGAACAGTTGAAATTTGCATAAAAAGCATCTTCATCTGTCTGTGTTAATTTTTTTAAAGGAAAAATTGGATTTTTACAACCTAAGTAACAGAGCATGTAAAGTATTCTCAAAGGTTATGTTTTAATAATTCCTGTAGGATGAATAATATTTACTGTTAAGTATAGTGTTTACTTCCAATGCCTGGAAGTAACATATCATGTTTGTTTCTCTTCTATACCTTCTAAATATAGAAACAGCAATATAGTAGATACAAAATATGTAATGGGTTCCAAACCAGCAGTACAGTACTTGTCTAAAATGTACACAATATGAAAGGGGGAAGGAAAGGCAGTGTTTAACTCTTTTTTCTGATGAACCTCTTGTAATGTCCAACTGCAGATACCAGAATGCACAAGTGATGAGCAAAGAGGGCAGGAGCTTGGTCGACTGGAGGAGGAGCGCATAGTAATACTAAATAACTTGGAAGAGCTTGAGCAGAAGATCAAAGATTTAAATGACCAGATGGATGAATCTTCGAGAGAGGTATGAGATATGTTTTGGTTTTAAATGTCTTCCTTGTTAGGTATGCCTACATTTTATAATTCTGATGGGTTCAGCAAGTACATAGGGAACTTGTGGATGTATGTAGCCCTCATATTCTGTGCTTTTTCACCAGGATTAGGCACAGAATCATGGACCTGGCAGTCTCCTGCTATGAAGGTTATTTTTTCCCAGCAGGGATATGGATGTGGATGCTCGGATTAGCCTTTCACAGCTGTAACCACTATACTCCTAAGTGGAATTAGAACAATCTTGCTTGTTGAATGGTCACTCAATTGATCTAAATACCTTGTGTCACTTGGGAGTTTTATGGTGGTATCTCCTGTGACTGTTTAAAGAGAGAGGAAGTGAGACAACTTCCTTTCAAACCTCCTTGGCTGTACAGTGGCAAGGGTATGTTGGCACCCTCCTGGCTTCTGGAATCTCACAGTTGCAGACTAAGCTGGCCAGGCATTTGGGTTGTGCTTGCTCCAATTATCAGCAACAGGAAAGAAACAGCTGTTCCAGAAGCGTTTCCTACGGAGCCTGGGCACAGAGAGTCGGTACAGTATCATAACGGGAGGAAGCACAGACAAGAGAGAGAAAAGAAAAAGTTTTGGAAAAAAGAATCTTCAAACATTTGTTTGGACTTGGACCAACAAATGTTGGTTTGGACTTTATTTTGCAGTATTTTATGTTGAAGTTTTACTTTTTCTCAGATTTGTGATCTCTTTTTAACTTTTGTGGCAGTAAAACTTACTTTTTTTTTTCCCCCTTTTTAAAAATTTTTTCTCTTGTGAATAATCACCAACGCACTCCCCATCCCCCAGAAAATAATGTATAACAAGATTTCTTCTTAATCTGGATGCTTGTGAAAGATGTTTTGTGTTCCTAGTTGGATATGGAATGTGCCCTTTTGGACGGGGAACAGAAATCTGAAACAACAGAGCTGCTGAAAGAGAAGGAGATATTGGATCATCTAAACAGAAAAATAGCTGAGCTGGAGAGAAATGTTATTGGTGAAAAGACAAAGGTAATCAAGTTATCTTGGCTAGCAGTGTCCTCTGTTCCCCTTATCTTCAAAATACATTTGTATGACTAACATACTGATGGAGGTTATTTTATGAAGTACTGTCTATCAGTAAACTTACTTGATAAATATGGAAGAAAAACATAGTTGTCTGATCATCACCTCCCTGTAACAATCTTGTTTCCCAAGGTATGCTTGACAAGCAAAACACAGTACACTTAAGTTAAAAGGCCTGACTTGCTATGAAGATGTTTTTGATTAATAAAAAAGTCTATATGGAGCTTGGACTTGGCTTATCTGTTGTTTAAAAGAACAGTATTAATTGAACTGTTCTACTACCTTCCATTGTAGGTTATATATTTTGAATTAAACAAAAGACCTTTCTCAGCAAAGGAACAGAATAAAATGAGGCTGTGGTTTCATAAGGTGGCTTTAGCTATTACTATATAGAGTGCTGTGTGAGACATCTGTCAAGTACATGATTTTAAAGCAATTGTGTTGGGTTTTTTGGTTTGCTGACTGACTGACAATTTTAGTACCGTAGAGCATTCTTTCTGTGACTAAGTCCAAGGGATTGATTACTACTTCTATACAGTCAGATACTGAATTGCTCTCAAATACGCAGCAAATATGTACAACCATATATTTACAAAATAGAAGAGCTCTATAATAACATTTTAAGTATGGAAATGGAAAGGGCCTGCAAGATGAAGCTGTCCCCCTCCAACCAGGGAGGGCTGGTTCCCTCCAGCAGGCTCTTTGCTGGCCTCTCCAGGCAGGCAGTCCCCATCTCCACTGGGGATGTGCCACAGCCAAGAATATCTCAAGGTCAGGAAGTTTTTCCAGGGCTTTCAGCCAGTAATGTTTCCTTTTTAAATTTCATCCTCCCCTTCATTATTTAAACCTGTCACTTGTGGAAACACTCTAGCTAGTCTCTCCCCCTCTTATTTTAAGCTTTCCAGAAATATCTGGAAGTCTTCTGTATTATTTGCTTTTGCTTAGACAAGCTGTACATTTTTAGCTCTTTCACAGTTTCCATTTAATTCACACCTTACAGCTTGCATTGTTTACTCTGAGCTTTTTGTCTTCAATTTCTGCCTATTCTGTCGTGAACCTGAATGCTGGTTTGTGGCTGTACTCATCCAGCCCATGTCTGAGCAGGAGGATGGTGCTCCCACCTCTCTGCCCTGTGGACTAACAGTGCACATCCAGTTTAAGCTTGAACTTGGTCAGCTTTCCTGCCTGCACTTTTCCTTGTTCTTGTGTACCCCTCAGTGGTCCTCCAGCTTTCAATGTTGCCTGTGGTCATGTTTTAAGTTGTCCATGGAACGTGTTTCATGCTTGCTTTCTAGTATAAATATGAGTTTAAAGGTGGTAGCAGCAGATAGGGTGGTGCAAGCAGATACCCTCCAAAAGGATGCTGTTACAAGCTTTGGTTGGTAGGTGGTAACAAATAATATATCCAGAAAGTCAAGAGATCTTTTGCTTTTTATATTTGTTCTCTAGTAGCCTCAAAGTTCAATGAAACTCGATGGAAATTATTCTAAAACCTGTAGGTTGTTCAAGTTTCCTTGCAATCATATGATAGAACGTTAATGTATAGCAGTCAGAAAATTAAAAATGCCAAGTCTAGTTTAAATCTTCTGTTCAACTGAAACATGGAAAGCAGCCTAGAGAAAGCACTTTTGTCATTTAAAAGGCAAGGTCACTCAAAACATTTTTTCATTATGAAGCACACCACTGGTCAGATCAGTTACAATATTTTGGTTGTCTTTTGGGTTTTTTTTCTTAACCAAACAAAAACCCCAGCTGTGAGTGTGTACTCTAGACTTAAAGCCATGCCTCAGGTAATACTGAAATTATCTTTGTAGAAATAAACTCTAAGAGAGCCCACAGGTTTTGTTCTGGAAGATGTCTGAAAGCGTTGTATAAAAGTGAAAGTTTATAAAAGAAATGGGAGATAAACTTCTCCGAAGGGGCAAAATACAAACTGACAGCTGAAGTGCTTTGGAGAAAGTAGCGCCAACAAAACAGATGGCCCTGATCATGTCAACAAATGAAATTCTGGCTGACTTGAAACAACAGCATTTTTTCAAAGCTTGATTTTTGTGTCTGTACATTGGAGGTGGCGGCCCCGCGGGTCTGATGGAAGACAGGCAACATCTTCACTCCGTAGTAGTACAGGATCAACCTTCCACCACCCCTCCCACACACACAAAAAGGGGTGCTCGGGTACAGGCAGTAGATGGTCCTTTTTGCTGAAATAATTTGAAATTTTTGACCCCCCCAACAGAATCAAGGCTCAGGTTCTGGCCAGTAGTTGCCACCCTGCTGGGGTGGTCACAGTCATGTCCCATTGCTCGGGCAGGGGTTACATTTCTGTCAGAGTGGGGGAGTGATATCTGAAGACACTGTATGGTGTTGACTTGAGGTGAGAGGGAGAGTTAATTTCACTCATGGAACGATGGTGGGGCATTAGTGCTGTACATGATGGCACTCGTCTCTGGAGTGACTTGAGCGTCTCCCAGAATTTGCCACTGATCTGGGCACCTGTTTGACAGGAAAGTCCTGCCCGGTTGTGTTTCACCCTTACCCATGCACCTGTTTGAAAAACTTGTGAAATTCTTAAAAAGGGAGATCATAAACTGCAACGTAATTATTGTGCCATGTTATGTACTTGAAATAGCTTGTCTACTGCTTTCTACCTGATTCTTTTATTTATTTATGTATTTATTAATGACCTATGCACAATCCATTTAGATGAGGGCACAAAGTTTTGCCAACTTTTGGACATATTTGAATAGTAGCATTTCAGCTATTGATTGCAACTTCCAGTTATGCCAGGACAGTCCTGATAAGTCACTACTAACACAATTTGACAGATACAGCTTGAAGCTCTCCAGAACAGAGCTTTGCTACCAGTGCTGACAAAATTACTGTGAGGGCAGCCTGCTCTGGGGAGAGCCGAGCTGGGCAGTACCCAGAAACAAGCAAGCAGGTGGGCCAGTCTCTGTTTTCCCTGCCATTTGTGTCTGGCTCCCTGTAATCACTGCGGCAGTCATTCATGTTACTGTACTGCAGGTGTACTATAATGATGCTATGGTTTCAAGTGGAATTACACCTCATGTCAGTGGTGCTATTTACACTTACAGCTTCCTCCTGGTGACCCCTAGCTCATGAGGCTTAGTTCAGTATTGATGCTTTTCTATCAGGAAGCTGGATAACATTGTATTTGCCTGATTGAATGTCATCCAGATCTGCAAAGTACTTCTTTTCATACAGTGCTTCCTTAGTCAGTGTAACTTTAAAACATGCAGCCCAACAAATGTGGAGAAGGATGCTTAATGATATGCCGTGCCTGATGTCTCCAAGTTAAAGCATAAGGTTGAAAGTAACAACATAGCTGGGGAAAGAAATAATAAATCAGCGAGCATGAATAAAGAGGAATAACTGAAAGTGAGTAATGAATTCAGCAGAAGTGCTGGGGGAGGTCATTATTAGCTAAATGGGAGGTTTGGCAGAGAGTTTAAAAAAACTATTTATGCAAAAGTTTAGACTGTGTTTTAAGAGAGGGAGATTATTCCTTTTCTTCTGGAGGCCCTTTGCCTTATGTCATGATAAAATAGGTACTCTGGGACTCTCCTATCAACCCTGGTTCCCTGTCCCTCTCCAAGAGCAGAAATCAGGAGCAGCTGGCAGCAGATAACTCATCTTTTTTTTTGAGACACATTTAATTTTGTCCCCATGCTTTTGTGGAAATATTATTCAGTCATTAACAGAATATCCCAGACATGACAAAATGTTTGAAGCTCGGCCTCTGCTGAATTAGTACTGCAAAGACTGGCAAGAATTGAGTCAAGGACAGAGCAGCTGTCTGATGAGCCACCAGCAATCAAAGTTAAATATACTGGTGATCTCTTCTTCCCAGATGTCTGCTGCAAATACAATAGAGCAGAGAGGGAACAGTCCTGGAGATCTTGGGAGTGTGTGGAAGGTAACTTCCTGGCACAGCTGGTGAGGGAGTCAACAAGGGGAAGTGCCCTCTTGGACCTGCTTCTTGTGAACAGAGAAGGACTCGTGGGGGATGTTATGGCTGGAGGCCAACTTGAGCATCACAATCATGAAATGATAGTCTTCAATTTTGGAGAAGTAAGGAAAAATTAGGAATTTTTTTTTTTATGGAAAGGGAAGTGGTAGAGTCACTGTTCTTGGAGGTGTTCAAAAAACATTTGGATGTGGCCCTTGGGGACATGGTTTAGTGGTGGACTTGGCAGTTCTGGGTTGATGGTTGGACTCGATGATCTTGAAGGTTTTTTTCCAGCTGAAGCGATTCAGTGATTCTAAGGAGGGGGGTCAGCAGAACTGCCACCTTGGACTTCCAGCAGGCAGACTTTGGCCTGTATCAGAGACTGCTTGACAGAGTCCCTTGGGAGGCAGCCCTGAAGGGCAGAGGAGTCCAGAAAGGCTGGGCATACTTCAAGGAGAAGGTCTTAAAAACACAGGAGCAGGCTACCCCCACGTCCCGAAAGACCAGCTGATGGGGAAGACAACAGGCCTGGCTGAGCAGAGAGCTTTGGCTGGAATTCAGTAACAAAGGAAAGTTTATGGCCTTTGGAAAAGGGGGCAGGCAACTCATGAGGACTACAAAGACATAGTGAAGCTATGCAGGGAGAAAATTAGAAGGGGCAGAGCCCAGCTAGAACTCAGCCCGGCTACTGTGGTGAAAGATAATAAAATGTTTCTACAAACATAGTGACCAAGGATAAGGAAAAGGCTGAGGTACCTAATGCTTTCTTCACCTCAGTCTGTAATAGTAGGACTAGTTGTTCCCTGGGTACCCAGCCCTCTGAGCTGGAAAACAGGGATGAGGAACAGAACAAGACCTCCATAATCCAAGAGGAAACAGTTAGTGACCTGCTACAGCACTTAGATACATGCAAGTCTATGGGTCCAGAGGGGTTACACCTTGCAGTGCTGAAGGAGTCGGCAGATGTGCTCACCAAGCCACTGTTCAGTCGTCTGGAGGTTGGCAAATGTGGCGCCCATCTACAAGAAGGGCCAGAAGGAGGATCCAGGGAACTACAGACCTGTCGGTCTGACTCTACACCAAAGAAGATTATGGACCAAATCATCTTGAGTGCCATTATGCACCATTTACAGGACAACCAGGTGATCAGGCCCAGTCAGCACAGGTTCATGAGAGGTAGGTCCTGCTCGATGAACCTGNATGAGAGGTAGGTCCTGCTTGATGAACCTGATCTCCTTCTGTCGTGTCTTGCTCAGGGGAGGGAGACAAGTGGCTGAGATCCTTAATTCCCTAATGGAGTGGACGACAGTGAGATGAGTCTGAGTTCGTACAGAAAGTTTGTTAACTTCTCACGATGTGTTAGTTGAACTCATGGTAATTGGCTATGGTACAACAACTTATCACAGTTGATATGGATACAACTACTTATGGTGAACGATATGAATACAACTAATTACAGCAGGTGA
>VZRW01009348.1:263449-283514 GCA_013398125.1 Aegotheles bennettii | reverse complement strand
ACCCCCGCAGCACCCCCGCAGCACCTGCTGCCCCGGGGGGCCGCACCCCGCCCCATCTCCCGCCCCCAGAAGGGCACCCGCACAGGACGCCCACCGCAGCACGGGGGGTGCGGGCACTGGGGCACGCACAGCCCCGCACGCAGCCCTGTCCCCGCGGGCCCCGGGATGCGCCGCTGCTGCCGCATCCCGACCGGGCCGGGAGGGGAGCAGCGGGGTCGGACGGGGTGAACCAGCCGGGGTTAAACGCAGCTAAATGCAGGTTACCACCTCCTGATTTGGGTGAGTTTCCTCTCTTCCCAAATGACATAAACGGGTCAGTTTGGGCCAGCTCCTCACTTGTCGAATGAGGCAAAGGGGTGAGTTCTCCCCCTTTTCTGCCTGTGGCCCAGTGTCTGGCAGACATCCAGTTTCCCTCTTGGTTCAGACACAGCACCCACCACCCTCTCCATCCCCTCCATCCCCCAGCCCTGATTTCCTGCGGCAAAAGCTTCTTGTCCTCCTCATATTCCCAGTTCTCCTCCTCATACAGACTCCAAACTGTTTCCTAGCCCCTGCCAAGTGTCCCTCTGGCTCCCACATAGCCCCTGCCTGCTGGGCTGGCTGCCGGGTGCTGCCTGCCCAGGGCACGATGTCCCACCCTGCCTTCCCGTGCTCAGGGCACCTGGCTGGGTGTCTGTCTCGCCCCTCCGCCTGGCTGCTTGTCTTCATGGGCCAAGCATGCATTTGTTGTATCTGAGATCAGCCCATCCTGCCATGTCAAAGCTCGCAACTGCTGAAATTGGCCAACAAACTCAAAGGAGAAGGTAGTGCACAAATCAGATTCTCTTGGGAAGCCAGGTTGAACATCAGGAACAAAAGCAGAGCAAGTCCTCTCAGACTGTGCATTCTGTGTCTTTGGAGTCATTTTTTTGTTATTTTTGGATTTTAGCAAAGCAGATGCTGGTGTAATATTTATTTACTAATCAGTTGGTTACCAGCCTTAAATGTTCACTGCTAAAAATACTGCAGAACTCAAGCTCTTGCTGTTGGATAAGGCAGGAGACTTCAATTTGCAGATGGTGGTGGAAGCACTCAGAGATGAGTATGCAGACACTGGCACTCAGACCAAAGGTCCACCTGGCCTGCAGGCAGTCTGTGGTGCTCAAGGGAGGCTCCAGGTTTTCGGGTCCATGGACTCCATTCCTGAGTGTGGCCAATAAAGGGAAGGACTGCACCTCCACTTCCTTTGTGGGCAAGGACAAATGCTGCTGCTCCTGCCTGGCGGGACAAATGGGAAAGGCAACGTACACAGCTTCATAGGATGCCATAGGGAGAGGCTATCACACTGTTGCTCCCAATCTCAGTCTCTCCTATTTACCACCAGGACAGGGCTTTGTCCCTCCCAGAGGGATTCCAGCCTCTAATATCTTCTGCCATCTGCTTTTGACACTCTCGGGGATCATTATAGCAGTTTCAGCCTGCTCTTACCTCTGGTGCTGCATTTTGCAGCCCTGGAACCAGCCAACACCCATCTTCAAGAATGCCTTTATTTTGCTTCTCTCTCGTATCTCAGATCAACCCCTTCCTCAATGACCTTGGACTGCTCCCTGTGCTCCCATACTACATTCCCTCTGGTTCCTTCCCTGAGGTGACTCCCCACACACGCAGGGGTTGCAAGAGCCAAGCACTTCTCTTAAGGACACAGTATGGCAAGTAATCGGCCCACTGCCCAGCCTTTTACTCAGGATCCTTGTCCACAACATCAGAGGAAGCCAAAAGGTGTGTTTCCTGAGAAGGTCCAGCAAGTAGAGCTGGCTGTGGGTAAGCCACGGAATGGTGCAACTAGTGTAACTCCCATCCTGGAGTTCCTAATGGAGGATGCTTCAGAAATGGCCCTGTGCACTCCTATGCTATAGGTCTGCTGGTCAGCATGAAGGTATGGACTGCCACAGTAGTCCATGAGATGCGTTTCAGTGTTTGAAGGAGAAAATTGTCTTAAGAGAGCATCAAGGTTTTTACATCTGCCCTGTAACCTGGAGGAAGACAATGCTCTGCTAATGTGTTACAATATGGGAGCCAAATTTTTCTTGGAGCCTCTTTCCACCTACCTCTTAGGAAGACCTGGATAGCCTGGAACAGTGGTCTAACAAGAAATTTATGAAGTTCAACAAGGACAGGTGTAAGGTCTTGCACCTGGGAACACATAATCCAGGAGTGCAGCACAGACTGGGATCCACCTGGCTGGAAAGCCACTCTGTGGAAAGTGACCTAGGGGTCCTGGTGGACAACAAGGTCAATATGAGTGAATAGTGTGCTGCAGCAGAAAAGAAAGCCAACAGGATGCTTGGTTGCATCAACAAGGGCACCATGAGCAGAAATAAAGAAGTCATTATCCCACTCTACTCAGCACTTGTCAGGCCATACCTGGAATACTGTGTTCAATTTTGGTCCCCACTATACAAAACAGATGTGGACAGGCTGGCGAAGGGCCAGAGAAGGGCCATGAAGATGATCCAAGGACTGGGAAGCCTGCCATGAGGAAAGGCTGAGAGAACTGGGTTTGTTCAACCTTGGGAAAAGAAGGCTTAGAAGAGACCTTGCCACCATGCTCCAGTACTTGAGGGGCAGCTACAAAGAAGATGGAGACTCCCTTTTACAAGGAGTCACGTGGAAAAGATGAGGGGTAATGGGTATGTTACTTCTGGGAGATTCCAATTGGACACCAGAGGAAAATTTTTCACAATGAGAACAATCAGGCATTGGAATAATCTCCCCAAGGAAGTGGTGGATTCCCCAACATTGGACACTTTTAAGATTCAGCCAGACAGGGTGCTTGCTGGGCTACCTTGTCTAGACTGTGCTTTTGCCGAGAAAGGTTGGACCAGATGATCCTCAGGGTCCCTTCCAACCTGATATTCTATATTTTTTTTCCAAACCCACACAAACACTTGGCATAATAGCCTGGGGCTCTGGGTCCTGACCAAGTTGTGGTGCCTGGCCGCCTTCTTGAGGGCTTCTCTTTGACCCTAGTTTGGCCCTAAAGCTCTTGCCGAGCTGCCACTTCCCTTCAAGATATGGTGCTCAGTGGATACTCCCTGATCCCCACGAGATGTTACTCCCTCTGTGTTGTTCACCCCTTCACAAAGGGAAAAACAAATCCTGGCATTATGGAGAGGCAGTGTACTGCTGGCATTCACAGTAGTGTGGCACCTCTCTGACCTGGAGGTCAGGTGGGCACTATGATGACCACCTGAAGAGTGGGTGATTGGGAGTCCTTGTGTTTAGTCAGTCCTCTGAATCTGACAGCCTCCATTTGCTGAGGGTGCTGCTCTCTGCAGAAGTGTTGTAGTTCTGGGAAGAGGCTGAAGTGAGGCATTGACACGTGAAGGGGCAGACAAGGGGAAAAAGCACAGAAGGTAGGACAGAAGGTTTCTGCAACCCCTTCCCACCCCTGGGAAGGAACAGAAACATTTCCCCCTCTTTCCTCCCACTCCCCCACATGGGGCAGCTAAAACTGCATGTTTAAATTCCAGAGTGACTTCCCCACCTGTGATACAGACTCTCCTACCTCTGGATGAGTGATGGCACAACAGTGTTGCAGCAACTAATGCTGACTTAACTGTTAAGTGCAGTTGATAGCTGGATGGTGGGACAGGATGCACTTTGGCCACCTCACCAAAGGTATGTGGAGGCTGATGACTCTTTTTCCTCAGGCCTGAAATGTTGGTGGTTTCTCAGGTTGGGACAGAATGCCTGTACCTTTCTGTCCCTGTGGAGAGGCCCTCCTAATCCTAGTAAACATCCACACACCAGCCAGGAACGCAGGAGTTGCCATCAGCAGGCATTTGTCTGCTTTTGGGCAAGTTGGATTTCCTCAGTGCCTGGCACATTTACAATAATATTAATTTGATCCCCAAACATACATTTTACAAAGAGAAAAAAGTTGTTTACATGAAGAGTGCCAAGGAGCAGCATCTTTTCATGCCCCAACAGCTCCTGATGTTTTCTGTTTCTTTCTTCCTTGTTACCTCAGGAAAAAAATTCCTAAGCTCTTATTTGTCTTTTTGACTGATACTCAGAACAACGCTGACATTTGCACAGATCTGCAGTGAGTCCAGGTTCTCTTCCTTGATCATTTACAGCTTATGATGGTTTACATATAACAGGTTATTTTCCCCCATATGAAATACTTCTTCACCGTTTTTCTGTCCCATCAGTCTGTTTGATGAGATGCTTCTGAAACCCTCAGTAATCTGTCCATCCTGAATAATATGTGCTCCACAAACGCAGGTTGGAACTCGTTCATACAAGTACACTTCTCTTAGGTGTGGCAACTGATACAAACCTATCCTTGCATTTTCAGCTTTTTAAGGCAAAGATTTACTTGCCATCTTCAGTTACTAGCTTAAAAACTGCCCTCTAAAAGTCATTATAATGGTAGCTATAACCGTGACTTCTTTCCTACATTAAATGATATGAATAGCAATAACTCATCTAACTAATCTCAGCTTCTGGAAGCCAGTGGAAATTTTTCTATCGATTATAGTCAGCTTGGGTCAAGACCTACAAAGTGTTTTCTGACCCCTTGCCCTACTTACTCTCCAGTTCTATCATGCATATGTAACTAACTCTTCAGATTGTTGCACTTTTTTTTTCCCTCTCTGTTGAAGAGAAATCCTGATAAGGAGGTCCCAGAGGTCTTTAGCTTGTCACCGCATCCCTTCATAGGCTGAATGCATGTAGAACGCTTTAGGAAGAAGCAAAAGCTAAATATAGACTCATTTAAAGCCTACCCATTAAGGGCATGCCTACATGACTTGAATGCAACTGGCTTTGGTACCGGGAGCAGTGTAGTCACAGAGCTAAGTATAACCGAAACAGAGGAGCTGCCTCACAAACTGTTCCCCAACGCTCACATCCTGTCTCTCGGTGCCAAGTATCAGAGCCTTGGAGGAAGATACGAAAGCTCATAACAGACAGTTATACACCAGCTTGCCATAGGGTAACTTTCTTCCTGATTCAGCTCTTCAGCAGTCGGTTTGTGGCCTGCAGCACGTAACACCTCTGCTTTTCTCTCTTACCTAGCGTTCTTGCAGGTGTGCTTTTTATTCACATGAGTTGATAATACACGTGGCCTTCTAGGCTGGTCAGAATGGTGGGAAGTAACTTCATGCAACAGCCTCAGCTGCCCCTGTAGATTTTAATGGAAGGTGAGGACTTGGATCTTTAGTCCAGAAGGACAAAGCATTAATTTTGCATTGATTAAGCCAATACTACATGGCAGTAATAGCACTCCTTTTTGTACTATAAGTTACTTAATCTGCTGGTACATTATCTATTTATCCAGAAATAAAATCATCAGCTAATGAAACAAAATGAGATGTATTTATTGATTTATTGGGCCAATCCTGATTTTTTGGAAAGAAGCAGAATGGATTGTGCACAAAGAGCTACCCTTTGCTTTCACTGAAACACCAAGACTTGCATGATTTAACTACAAGTGATTTCTAACAACACATTTTACTGTATTGGAGAAGACATCAGCAGCATTGTGTTGAAGGCACAGTCAGCAGACAACTGCTGCCTTTCACTTTGACAGCTGCCAGTCCCTTCTCCCATCCACCCAATTCTCTCCAGGGACAGCTGCATTTCTCCCGCTGGTGTCTTTCATAATAAACATCCTTCTAAGACTGGATTTTCTTCTGCCTTTTTCAACTGTCTTATATCACAGTGTCCTGCAGAGCATCATATTTCAAAGCACGACGCTCACTAGGAAGGGAGCTAAACTGCAGGCTGCCAGCGATCGCATTGGCATTGTGTGACACTGGCACGGTGCTGGCCAGGACATCCCCAGTGTGGTGACACTGCTGTCACCGGATCAAAACTGTTGCTTCAGAAGTCTCGCAGCTTGGCTCCACCGTTTCCCTTCTGAACCCTCTGGGCAACCAAAACATAAATCCAGTTTGCTTTTTGCCTTTGTAAACTATGTTAATCCTTGGAGGGGTGTAGTGTAACACAAACACAATGCTCAGTCCTGGGCAGAGTTGCAAATGATGCCTTCTCCTTGTCTTGGGAAAACTCTGCAGGTCATATGGAGGGGACGCAGAGTCAGAAATGTCACCCACAGCTCAGTTTTGCGTATTGCCCTTGCTTCTCTCCACTGGAGCAGCACAAGCTTATTGTGATTACTGGCATATTGTACAAGGAAAATCCCAGAAAAAACAGCTCAGTCATGAACGGAAGCAAATGCCACCTGCATCTGCGCAACCTGTTCTAGTGTCTCACCATAATCATAGTGAAGAATTTCTTGCTATTATCTAATTAAATCTACACTCTTTCAGTCTGAAGCCTTTACCCCTCATAGTATCACTGCATGCCCTTGTAAAAAGTCCTTCTCCAGCTTTCCTGTAGCCCCCCTTCACATACTGTCCTCCTGGGTTAGGCCCAACTGGTCAAACTCTTGTTTCAAAATGCTGGTTTCTATATTCTGCTAAGAGCCTGAAGAGTTAAAGTTATTAACTGGCTTCAGAATAAAATGCATTAGGAATAAATATGCTTTAGGATAAACCTATTAAATGGATAAAAATGCCATTACCAGTGGTGAAATATGATTGTGTGACCTTTTAAATAAATAAGCCTGCTATGCACCAAATTATGTCAGATAATAAGCTTTATACATGATAAAGTCATGCAGTAAGTCTCAATCTTCAGGCTTTCAATGAAATATTGCTAGCCATAAAGGGCTTCTGAAATGTTATGCTGAAGAAAATTGCTTCCAGCTATACAAACTTAACAGTTAAAACAAATGTAGTTTTTCTCATAAAATCCTATGCAAGGCATTGGTATCAAGAGTGAAAGCTTACTAGAAACAAACCTGAGGTTTTCAAACTATTTTGCAAATACACAACGCTTCTTAAAATAACTCGGATTCCAGATAAACCTGAAATAACTCTATTGAAAGCAAAAGGGTTATTACCCTGTAACACCAGTGTAAGATCCAAATTATGTTTGTAGGGTCTTACAGATATGTTTGTGGGATATCTCTGGATACAAACATTGCTGCAGATCCAAACACATCTATACTTGTAGTTCTGGCACTTGTACAAGCGGAGGAAATACTGACCTCTCTGGCTGTCCTGAACCTTGGGCCCGTCTGTGTTGTGCCTCAGCAACTTGCCCAGATTACTCCTGACAGAATCATATTCCTGTTAAGGGACCATTTGTACGTGATATGATAGAAACGGAGCTGGATATTATCAGCTGTGTAAATAAACACAGGCATGGATTTCATCAGATTCAGCTACCAGCTTCACGCGTGGCAAAACTGGCTCTCTGCAGTAAGAGGTTTCTGGCCTAAACCATTATAAATGAGAAGGAATGAAGCAGATTCTCTCAATCCTTCAAGCGATCATGAGCGAACCAGCAAATCCTCCTGGTGAGACGCTTACAGTTTTAATAAAATCATCATGATCATTTCATCTATTGTTATGGGAACATAAGCAAACACACAAGGATCTCAGTTAGGGTCTCAAACACAGCTGCAAGGACTGAAAATGCTCTCGGAATTCCCTGCCACGATCAATTATCTTTTCCAAAAGGTGATACCAAACATCACATCAGACATTAACTAAAAGGAGCATTCCTGTTTCTTCTGTTTTGTTTTGTTTTTTTCTGAACAGGGAGAATGCAAACACTTTTTGGGAGGGTGGAAAGGACCTTCTCAATCCCCAGCTACAAACTGACAATTTTCACCAACACTTAACTTCCAGGAGGAGCACTGAAAGAGACAGCAAAATTCAAGCACACAAAAGAAGCCAGCTTTGCCCCAGCTCCCAAAAAGCAAGAAGATCACTCGCTGAACCTTCACCATTTTAACAGCGAAGAAACAGGTACATTCTCCACAACTAGTTTTAGTGCTTTTACTAAATAGAGCAAGGTACGCCATGCTAAACATGACTTAAATGGAACCACTCTGCAAAGGAATGTGTGGCATCGAGAGGCTGGTAGTGGAATTTTATCATCTCTTCCTGAACAACTATAGCCTGATGTCCAGAAACATGTAACAGATCTGTTTCGGACAGGAGCTCAGCTGCATCCTGAAAATGCCCCCAGGCACTGGTCAGTTGTAAGCACCAGCCTCGCAGAGGAGGCACATTATCAGAGGGGATGGACAACTGCTTGTTATATAATCCTGCCCAATCCTTGATACAGCATTTCTCGGTGAACAACTGTCTTGCTCTGAGTCATCTGGAAAGTCTCTGGTTCAGTGAGCTTCCAGGAGCAGATCATGAAAACAGGTTGTACTTCCACTTCCCATTTCAAATTACAAGAGGCACCTATGAGTCAAGGCAATAATTTTCTCCCTATCTGCCTTCAGATGCCATCCTGCATACGGATCCAGCCCGCACTCCTGCTGAGCCATAAGCCGTGTGGGAACTCCCAGCTAGCTCTGGACGTCACAGCTTGCAGCTGCCCTGAGTGGCTGTTGGCACGCAGGTCCAGCTGCAGTTTCTGAGCTGGACAGTTTGAGGGCAACTACAGCAGGAGGACATCCTTACCCTGCTCTTCAGAGAACCTGAGATGCTACATGCTGGGCTGGACTAGGTCTGTGCTCACCAGCCTTTCTCCAAACACCCATCGCCGGTCCCTGTCAAAAGCAGACACTGTGCTTAGACCTCTGGACTGGCCTGCATGGCTGTTCGGGTGGCGGGAGGCCAGGCACTGCCAAATGCTGTATCCCCGCTCCTGTCACTAGGGCCAGGGTCTTGATTAGCTCACACTTGTGAGTTTTTTTCCCTTTGAGGCAATACCAAGTCTTAATCCCGTCCTTGGTTACAGATCTCAGCGGGACACATTATGGCTGGGTCTATCTTTGAATTAGGAAGTCTCCTGCCTCAGAGCTGCCCAGCTCAGACTTACTACTCTCCCACCTCTTCTCCTCCCCACTGCCTCTGACAGCTGGAGTCAGCCCTTCTGACAACAGTGTTGGCACACAAAGCTGAGAAGCTCATTTTTTACAAACCCAAATGACTACAACTTTGGCAATCTCACTGATATTGAACAACAACAAAACAACAACAACCAAAAGCACCGAGTCAGCAGCAAGCAGTACCCCGTTGGCACAGGGCTGTAATAAACCCCGGAGAAACAAGATGGGTCAGGTTGGGTTGGCTGGTAGGTGCCAAAAGAGCTGGTGCAGGGTTACCACTTCAGGGGCCAAAGCAGTGAAAGATGAAGGGTAATAGCTTTCCCAGTTCTCCATCTCACTCCTCTGCATATGATGAAATCATTTCAACTTTTACTGTTGTTACAAAGTTCCTATGAAAGGACCATACAATTCAATATTCAATCTGTACTGCAATTAATATGACTTTAGGACAGTTTGCAAAATCTGCAAAACCCATTGGATTTCAGTGATCATTATGATCTGGAAAAAATTCCAGTCTGCAGTTAATTTCTGCACACTCGTGATTTGGCTAAAATAATTATTCAGGCTCACAACAAATCTCTTACTTATTTTAAAATTATTTTTCTTAAAATAAATTAAAACCACAGCATGTTGGCAGAATGGCACCTACTAGAAGGCAAGATCATTTATTGGAGAGGTATTTTAAAGTTTACAGACCTAAATGGATGGGGCCATCACTGGAGAGAATAGAACTCATGTAAGCCACGTGCCTTCCATAGTTTTATGATTCTTGTATTTTTACTAAATTAGCCAATGAAATAACAACTATAGCAGAATTTTTCATTTAGCCTCAGGAGTCAGAACAGTGATTCAGTTGTTCAGAGTGCGTTGTTTTCTTTTCTCCTTTTTTCCTTGTTGGCAACAAAATCATTAATCTAAGAATTGGGTTTCCAGTGTAAAACCCATCGTAGTAGTTAAACACTGGACCAGGCTGTGCAGGCAGGTGGCTGAATCACCCTGGAGGCGTTTAAAAGACCTGTAGATATGGTACTTAGGGACATGGTTTAGCACCAGACTCAGGTTAATGGTTAATGGTTGGACTCGATGATCTTAAAGGTCTTTTCCAACCAAAACGATTCTATGATTCCATGAATTACTTTATTTTTTTTTGTTTCCCATCAATATGGTACAACTGTTGCTTTAAAATTGCTGTTTGGGTAAAGCAGAGTCCAAACCCCAAAGAGCAGGGGTAACATCTAAAATGTTTATCACACATAAATGGCAGTTATCTTCCCAGTACAAATTATTGGCCTTAACATGAAATACTTGGTACCTTGTGATCAGTTCATACGAGTTTTTAGTCCATATGTGTTAAGAATGGACGACCAGACACCTATCAGAAATAACGCTACCCACAGTCAAACTGGAAACTAGATTTTCTAGATTCCATAGAATTAATTGAATCACGTGTTTTGTATGAATAATGTACATACACTTCTATTTTAAAAAATCAAGGAGGTTCCTTTTATTTCTACCTGTTTTCCTGAGTTTCTGAACATTAACTGGCTTATATCTGTCCTTGATTTCTATTGTGTAGCTGAATTTTACTTTGTGTCTTTTTCTGTGAAAAATATCATAAGCAGATGTTCTCCATCAATGTCTGGATTAATAACTTTTAAGCAAAGTGAGAATAATACAAAATTTTCTATTTTACTGAAAAGCTTTACTATGACTTTGTTTAACCGTGCATTGGCAAAACTGCTTTCCAAATAGTTGTAACTTAGAAGACATAATTTTTATATATAGCTCTGAACAAACTGACAACACAAAGCTCAAAACACATTATTTATAAAGGTTGCATAACTCACTATCTAAACTCATCTGACTAATCACGAAACCCATGAGGGAGGCAGGTGGATCGTAACAGCGGATGAGTTGAAGGGCTGCGAGTGGCGTACAAGGAAAGGGTTCCAATAATTGCTTGTTAGTCACAGAAAAACAATGCTGAAATAAAAATGTATGAATAAATGAATGAGTGAACACCAGACTAATGAGCTACTTCCTCCACTTGGCGGATGAGCTCTCTGGGGATGCCGACTCATTTTCGTTACACGTGTGAACACAATGCGGAGTGTAACAGGGTCTTGGTTCCTGCCTGCTCTGCTGGCTGTTGACACACAGCCCGGTGATGAGGCCTAGAACTGACAGAAGGCTCGAGCACTGGACTTAGTGCCTTTCATGGCCTATGGTTCTCAGCACCAACCGAGAACCATCCTGCTCTGGGTCTGATGAAGTGCAGCCGCTGCCCGGTCTGTTGGGGCTATGGATTTACACCAGAGACACAGGCACCTGGAGCTAGTTCTGTGCTGAGACTTGAGTCCAGCCAGGTTTATACTCCAGGCACTGCACCACACACACTTAGCTGGTGAGTCCTGGCTAGCCATACAGCTTCTCTGCAACGTGTTCCTGTTACTGGGCAACACCAGGGTGCTAACAAGCCACCTGGAAGCCAGCTGCCTGGTCCTTTTCTTCTGCCTTCATGCATCTTACTCTTGCATTTCTAAGGGAACTTCTCAACTGGCGCATGGACATTCAGCATGGGGCCAGAGGTGTGTCTCCACAGCCCTTTCATGACAAGTTACAGGCTGCATAACCTCTAAGGAGTCAGCTCCAGTCCAGCATAATAACTAGCAAGGGTTTTTCTAAAGCCTGGTACCAGGAAGGCTACATGAGGAGACCTGAGCAGGCTCAGAAGGGGGCCTCCTTCCATCTGAGAGTGCTCTCAGCCAGCATTGATCTTACAGAGCCAGGCTTAATTTAATCACTCATCTGCTCCCACTGAGCTCCCTGATCTCCAGGATACCCCAGCTCTCCATTTCCCTGAATGATGGAGAGTTGACAGTATTTAATGAGATTAAATGTCATCTTTGTTACATAAGAGCCCTTAATTATAGGATATCATTGAACATCATTTGATACCAAAGAAAAGCATGCTCTCTTAAATTTCAGGCAGTGACAAGGGGCCCAGAAGAACTGGGTTCCAGTCCTGGCTTTGCCAGAGGCCTCTTCTAGCATGTTAGGTAAGAGCAGGATAGCCACCAAATTAGAGGTTGCGTAAGGCACTTCCTAACTTTAGGGAGCTAGACTTTGCAACCTAAACACTCTGCGTGTGATTATTCAATTGAGGCTGATTCAGAGCCTTGACATATGAAGAGAAGAATGACCCACAGGCTCTCCATCCTTTTATACAGCTTTACATTTCAAGCAATCATTTGAAAAGGTTTGGATCAAAAAGTTGGTGCTTGCTCAAAGCCCCAGCAAAAGAAAGTCCAATTCATATCAAAATTGCTTTTTTTTTTTTTGTGACTGAAGCAGTGTTTCCATCACTCTGGCTATTTTGGCTTGTTACTCACAGAACTAGACCTGTGTGTGCTGCAAAAGGAGAGAGCCGTACAAGGGCAAAAAAAAAAAGGCTGTTTTTTCCCTATCTTGGAGAGTGATAGATAAAAGAGTAGGAATCAGGCTCCATTTTTAGAGTAGCTTTTTAATTCATTAGCTGGACGGGACTGTTCACATGCAGTCACTGGGTCAAGGCTAGCGAACAACTGCTGCGCTACAAGGACAGAAATAAGTGAGCAAGTCCAGCTATTACTCTCCTCCATCGCTAATTACTTCATTCTAAGATCTCCACAAAATCACCAGTGACATTCAAGGACCTTCTGCTGCAAGGAAGGAGCCAATCGCTCCCTCCATCAGCATCTGTGCCTGCTGCAGGCAGCTCGCTGGTGTCCCTCCCCCAGCAGCACACAGCTGCCTTGCAGACTCCCAGCGCTTTGGAGACAATGTAAGGAAACAATTACACTCACTGTTGGTTAGCACGGTCTGTACTTTTCAACTCAGCCAGCATTGCCAAGTAATAAGTGCTTCTATTAGCTAAGTGGAAGGAAGTTTAGTACTTGCTTATTTAAAGAACATGCTAAATCACACAATCTGTTTTTACACATCCCACCCTTCAGGAGGACAGAATTAGTTTCTAACAGGAGCCAAGTTACTTGCCAGGCCCTCACCTTCTACCAAAGGGTAAGTGATCAGTTAATGCAGGCGGCTTACACAAAAGTGAAATTCAGCCTCAGAAGAGCTTACAGTCAACTATTTCCAACAGCACCTGGTATCAGGCTGAAACAGGCTGGTACTGTACAGCCCCATTGCTCTGCAGTTCAACGGTGGTACTCAATTTTGGCTTGCCTTGAAACCGACAGCTTTTAACAACGTCTAAAACGTGCCTGTTCAGACTAAGAAATAAGCAGTCCTGCAAGCAGAGCCAAGTAGGTGGCTCGGAAACCAATCACCAGATTCCTCCCTGTCTTCGTAAATTTCACCAGTGAAATTCCTGATGCTTGCTTCCCCTTCCTTTCCCACACCTCCCTTCAGCTACAGCTTCATATCCATGTTTCAGGCAGACTCTTGGTATATAAGGAGGGCTGAACTCAGGTAACAGCCTCACAGTAGGACTACTGTCTCAGATGACTGACTTTCACCAAAGTTGTAAGGAACACAGACTTGCAATCTGCTGAACTTGCACAACAGGTTCAAAAATCAAGTAGGAAAGGCAGAAATCACATAACCTCTCTCTAAGGCTGGTTTCCCAAGCTAACCCCAAACAAAAATGTTTTTCCTCAATGTTTTGCCTACTTTAAACATAGATTGTATTAAAGAGAATTTGCCTTTCCTTTTCACACAAACACTGTGCTGCAATTTCCCCTCCTTCCAACCCAAACCACTGTTTAACAGCGCTTAAGACACTTCCAGGGTGAGATGTAAAGGCAACCCGATTTCCTGAAGGCTTGGGATAAGCCATACACACCTAGAACTCCTGCTGAAGACAGTACCATCTGTTTCAAATTCCTTCACCAGTCTAATTAATACCATACCCTCTTACACTTTCATCAGTAATTTCAACAAACTTTGGAGGGGATAGTATTGCCCCCCTATGCTTAAGTTCACAACGCTACAGGACCATCAGAGGAAACCTCAAGGAAGTCTCACTGAAGACATCCCCCAAGCGCTGGAGTGTTGAACCCTGGCAAGCAACACAGCGTTAGTGCTGACTGCCCAGTCACCTTCCCCCATCAATGAAAGGCCCTCAACAGCCAAATGAGCTCTAGTACAGCATCCTCAGATTCCTACGAGTCTGCTCTTGGAAACTTCTTAGGAAATTTCTATTTCCTGTCTACCCCATCATGGGAGCTGCTTTCAAGAATTCTCTTCTTCCTGATGCTACTTCCTCCCTCACAGGAAAGCTTAAAAAAAAACCAACTCCCTTCCTTAGAAGAGCAGATAACACTTTTTAACATAGCCACAAAAGAGTAATTTTTAATGTTTTGGCTTGTTTGAGCTGAGCAAAACATGGCATGGAAGGATTGCCCCCTCCAGCTGTTCTTCCTATCTTTAAGGACAAACTTCTGGAGTTTCTTCTTCAAACTACAGTCCTCCCTTAAGAACTTAAAAGAGTAAGTTCCCAGCTGAAGGGCAAACCTTGGACATTTCAGCCTGAGCATTAGTTTTCTGTTGTTTAAAAACCTTTTCACATCCCAAGTTGAAGCTCTAGAGACACAGCTACTTCTTGGGCCTTCTATCAATCCCTTTTCCTATCACTACCCAACAGATGTGGTATGAAATCTGTGAAAGCTGACAGCTGTGCAGCTAATTGACCAGAAATTGCAGTTATACTCCTCTCAGCATTTATGTGCAAGTTGACTTCATGCTGAAAGGTCATGCTGTAACTTCACAAAACATAGCTTAAAATACACGAGTCTAGAACTGTCCCCCAGTAGTGATTATTTCTGCCATCTAACCACGCAGAGTATATCAGAATGCAGCTCTTTAACACCAGAGAAATGTTCTCTGTTCTGGCACCAAAAGGCAGATCTAAGAAACTCCATCTCCAATGTAAAATGAGTAATTAAAATTAAGTAATACCTACTCTACAGTCAGTATTTTATCAAGTCAACCTAAAATATCACATAGGTCTTTGTGAAGTGTCCGTATTTAAAATACTGTGCCCTTTAAGGAACAGAGCAAGCCTTACCCATCTATTCTGTGCTTAGTCGACTTGGCCAGTGTTTGCAGGTAACACAGGCTCTAGAGCTGGTTTCACACTGAAGACAGAAGAAAACAGAACTTGAAAAAGTAAAATTGTCATTAGTATTTAATCACCTATAAAAAATAAGCTAGCACTTTCAGTTTACATCTCATTGCACAAGATCAAAGCTGGCCTTCAGCCTAAGCACGGGACACAGAGACCCCGACCTACAAACAGTGAAGAAGTATACTCAGACTGACAAAAAAAAGGAACGTGGACTAACCATCAGGCTTCCAGTTCACACTGCGCATGTCTTTTCAGTCTTATCAAAAGCAAATCCCATTACAGAACTCTATGCTCAGGGCCTACAATCTTCACAAATATCACATTACATTTTCAAAAGCCTTCAAAATATGGAAACAACTGAACTCCTGGAGAATTCTACACTTCTCCACATAAATCAAGAAGCAGCAGAAGCACTTGTTAAATTCGACAACCCACATCAGCTTTATTAGATTGTTACATTTACAGGAATTAACGGTAACGGTGCAGCTGCAGGGTATTGCGTCTTCTCCAGGCGGCACGACGTGAGCCACCAATGGTGTGGTGGAATTTGTGGCCCTTGCCAAGACCACGACTCTTCCGCCCCGCCGATGTCAGCCCACGCATCTCTCTGTGCTTGTGGACGGGCTTGGTGATCCATTGGGTATCAGGGTTGCGCCTGATGGTCTTATGGAAGGGATCAATCAAGATCACTTCAAAAAATTTGTAAGTGGAATCTTCACCCACCCAGTAGGAGTTCAAGACCCTCAGAGCCCCACAGTGACGGCCAGCACGTTCCTAGAAGACAAAAATAAATGCAGAAGGCTGTAAAATCATGGATGCAGAGCACTCTTCATGCAGAAAGATATGAGTAACTCAAACCTAAAATTTTCTAGGTACTAGAAATTTCCATTTGCCCTGAGAGACCCACTCTTCCTAAAAGAACTGTTCCCCTTCCAGTTGCAAAGATGCAAGAAAAAAATAGTAGCTGAAAGGAATGCTGTATTCAAAAAAACCCCAAAAGAACAGGGCTGATTGGATTCCTCAATGAAACAGGTTTTAAAGAATGTAAGGAAGAAGGTGCTTGGTTGACAAAAGAAAGAACTACTTTGTACACAGAAGCACCCCGTAAGTACATACACAGTTAAAAACAACTTCAATGTGAAGATGAAGAGCACAAGCTGCACTTAGGGCCACGGAACAATCTTTTGTGGGAAGTTATGAAAGACTGATCCATTTGCACATACAAAGCTACAGGGGCAGACGACATTTCTGCAGAGAATAAGCCTGTACTGCTAGCAAAAAAGCAGCAGCTGATGTAACAAGTCTTTGTTCCACTGCTGGTATATCAATACTTGCTATTCCTATCCTCACTTGTGGTTGGAAAGCAGCAGTCTTAGTTTAGAAAACAAAATAAAGCAGAAAATATCAATTACGCAACTCCATCTGCCTCTCCTGTCAAGAATGGTTCTTATTTAAAACACCAGAAGTGTGTTTAATCCTAGGACTTTCCCATCACTGTGGGAAAGTATGAACCAGCGGAGCCCACCCATCTTGTACCCGAATGCGATCCCAACCTACTGCCATAGTCTTCCACTGATCAGCACTGAACTATCTTCTGCATATGCGCTGAAATTCTTTCAAATCCTTGTTTTATTCTAGCATGTGAAAACAACACAATGAACATTTAAACGTCAGCCACCCTCAACCAGCTTCTACGTGGAGATGGTGGCTACAATGCAAGTTTTACATTTCTGTAATATTTCTCTCTGAAAAACCCAAGTCTTCCAGGAAAGAGTGTCAGATTCAGAAAATTCCAAACTAAAACAGGGCAAATAACCTCTCCCACGAGCTGTCACCACAAGCCAGCATGTGACTGGCCATTGGGTATCTGACCATAGCATACATGAGGAGCATGCCGTGAGCACTGAAAACACAGAATCACATTTTTAATCTTATCACCTGCTTTTTTTTTTAATTAGCATGTCCCATTTACTGTGTTTTTTTTCCCTTTTAAATAACCACACAGTATTTCACTTGCTGAGGACTTGCGAGTGTTTTTGAAGTCCTGGGAACAGAAAAGTCTTCTGCTTCAAGATGGAAAGGCAATGAGCAGTCTCCATTCTTTCACACTGTCTCTTTTTTGAGTGCAGACTGGTGTTAATTCTAACCCACCGTAAGAGTTTTTTCTAAAGGTGAGAACTACATCTCTTCAACTCTACTACTGTGACATTATGAAAGGAAGTTTCTGAGTATTTCACTGGGTAACATCTCATCTAAAAACAAGTTAACCACCTATCTTTGTGCTGGCGAGGTACCAAAGCCTTTCATAAAGAACCAGGTGGTCTCTGGTACACTGATTTCAGATCCTACAGCTAAGTACGCTGTGTGGCACTCCTATGGCACAAACAGGTGCTACAATCTTGAGACAGGAACTCATCTACAGATAAGTTGGTCCTTGGTCCTGTGAATGGTCCTGTGAAAGGACCGTTACCAAGAGCTGGTAATATACCACGGCAGGGAACAGAGGTGGGATTTAGTGATGAGAGAAGTCAGACACCTTAGCATATCTGCATTTTTATTTCTCATGCTTAACCCTTGATTTTACTGGGGTTTGCACTTGTTTCTTGTCTATTTTTAACTACAAATACTGTGGCATAGTTTAGAAGTAAGTATACACTCTGAACATCAATAAGTCACCTAAGCAGTACTTTCCCCAGATCCCGCTTGTAAAGTCTGAGTATTATTTTTGTTTTCAAGACATTCTGGTGCTTTCCTGTCACCAGTATTCAACATCTTTTACCCAACTCGTTAACAAAACAGTTGTTTGGGGTTTTTTTGTCTGAGTATTCTCAACTTTCACAGACTCAAGACAGACCTCCCTACTGCCACATTTCTGAGCAATAACCAAAGTAGTCACCTCTGCTACAGACTGAAGACTCCGGGCAAACTTCAGCTGGTTAACACCATGATGCACAGGTTTACCATAGGTTGCACCTTTCGGGACTGGGCGTTTACGACCACCACGGCGAACACGGACACGGTAGATAACGTAACCTAAAAGAAACAGCAACTTAAGAACTAGAAGAATTCCGTAGTGTAGCAAGTGCGAATCACAGCAAGGCAATTTTTTCACGCTTATACTGCATTTCCAACCCCAAAAGCTTCACATGAAAATCACGTCACTATGCCACTCTTCACCAAAACCTTCAACTGGAGGTGGCCTGCACAAGATGCTTTTGTTAATTCCAATATAACTAAGGGATGTTCTGTCACAATTATTTTTTACTTCTAAACCAGCGTTTAAGGCACCTTTCCACTACCCAGTTCCACATATGCTTAGAACATCTACAGCTACATTGTACCACAAAAAACTCCCACCCTGAAACACTCAATAAAACAACCACCCCAGAACTAAAATTCCATGTTCTGACAGTAACATTCATGAAGCCCTGAAGCATGAGCCGTCCACAGACCCTGCTGGGATCTGATCAACAGAAAGTGAGGAAACCAGACAAACTTAACAAACAGCAGCTTAGATTCTGAGCTTTGTATTTTCACAGCGGACAAATGCTGTTTCAAGGATCTGCTCAAGTTGCAGGTGGGCAGCCACCTTCCCCAAGTTTCTTTCGCTGACCAGTAACTGTTTTCTAATGATCGCGCTAACTGCGTCATCTTGCTTACTCAAGCACATACACCTGTAGTACAGTCAAAGGAATGCATGATAAAATCTGGGCAGAAAAAGGACACCCTTGAAACCAGGATATTAAAAGTATTGGTCAACTCTGTGGTAGCAACACAGCACCAGAATTAAAGCCAAAGCCCACTTGATCTCCATCTGCCAAAATGGCCACCAAGGCGTGAATTCAAACCTTCATGAAGTACAGTATCAGGCTGCGGGCACTGCCACCACTTTAACACATTTATAATACCGAGTTCGTTCCATGCAGGACACTTCAGGTTCCTGAACAATATTTAAGTTTCAGATTTTGTTACTCTATCACCTCAGGAAGGAAGGAGGCTAACATCAAACTCTTGTCACTCCATCACGAGGCACATGGACTTCACCTCTACGTCTCGTTACCTTGCTTGGCCTTATATCCCAGCCTGCGAGCTTTGTCTGGTCTGGTTGGCCGGGGAGCTCGGTGCAAGGCGGACAGCTGGCGATACTGCCAACAGCGGACACGCAGGAGGAACCGCATCACATCCGACTGCTTTTTCCTCCATAGCTCCTGGATGTACTTGTAGGCACCCATGTTTGTCTACCTGTTGAATCGAGAGGTCAATGAAAAGAGCGCACAAAGGTTGATTCCAGATTGGAACAGCTTCTAACAGAGACGCTGCATAAATCCATACACCTGACAGCACCGATGCATGGGATGCCCTCAAGCTTCTTTACACCACTGGCACATCTGGTACCACGGCTCACACTGGGCAGCCTCCAATAGGACACAGAGCAGTTATCATTCTCTGCAATCTTTTTCCTTTTCATATGTTCTTAAGTGTTGAACTCCTCAGCTGAGATTTGTTCAGAGTGTACGTCAGATACTACCAAAATCACTAATTAGCATGTGAGCCTAGTTGTAAGCATTAATCTATAAATACATATGTGACTGTGAGTGGTGTGGTCTTTATTTTTAATGTGTTTTAATTACACCTAAAAACCTTTCAGCTCTCACGCACCTGCAACAATTAGCAGTTGTAAGTGAAGTCCATCAAGCCACCACCCAAATCACCACCAGAAACCCAGCTCATTTTACTTGTACAGAACCTCCACTGTTCACGGTGGTTTTTCATGCCCCTCTCTGCCCAGCCAGGGCACAGCTCTCGCCGCCCCAAGCTACCCCTCCTTTACGGTTCCGTTACAGCAAAACCCACCACCAGCCCGCTCCAAACCCAGAGCCAGACCAGGAGGTGCGGCCTGTGATCAGCCTGCACCCGCTACGCGGCCTTCCCCTCACGCCGGGCAACTCCGACTGAGCGCCCCACTCCCCTCCCAGCCCACACCTCGGGCAGCCCGTCCGCCCCTACCAGCCGCAGGCCGCGGGCCCGCC